>VZTU01036684.1:0-18453 GCA_013400835.1 Zapornia atra | reverse complement strand
GAGTAGCCTTTGGAGTAAAGACCTTTTACCAAAAGTAAAATAAATTCTTCTTTTTGCTATTAAACTTTTCTGAGATCTTAATTGAGTCTTACGTAAGAAATTTTGCCTTCCATACCACTTGAAATCATTCTTTTTCTCATAAAGATTTAAATCACAACTCCAGTCAATTTTGAGAAACCAGTAATATTTTTTGTGACATTTTTTTCTGTAAATAATTGCCCCTTGATATAAATTATACCTATAGAATTCTTGTTTATTCTTGTTCTTAATTTCCTGGTACTTTATTTGATAAATATAGGCTAATAGAATAAATTTGACATTCTTGATGGAAACACGGCCTCAATTATTTTCCGAAAGAAGACTTTAAAAGCAGTGATTAAACACATATTCCCTAAACTACAAAAAAAGGGGAAGGGTTCTTCTAAACCCCTGCTGTTCACCCAGTATATAAAAGGCAAGAACTTGTCCAGGGTTTTATATCCCTTAATCGTGCTAGCTTAGCTTCAGTTCTACATTTTTAGCATATAGTAAGATCAACGTAATTACTGCTTTATAGAGGTATGAGAAAATATATGTACTACTGTAGCTGCTTAACTCTGGTGTGCCAAACACAACACGTAGCCTTGCAAGATTTGAGCAACATCTGCTCTCATAAATTTGCTGTAAGATTCCCTAGGCTGGTATTGTTGGGTGCTTGATTCTAGTCTTGACAGGATGGTTAAATGCAGTGTAGCATTCAGCCAGCTGCCTTGGCTTTGCTGAAGGAATGAGTTTAAAGACATGTACAGCATTACCAGAGGTAAGATATATGGAAAAGACACTTCAGTAACACTAATGCAGCATTATTGAAATAATGCTATATCAGAATAAAGTTGTATTTGGACAAATATTTCTTCTGCAGTAACTTAATCATTTATGTGGTATCTTGAACTGCTGCTGTATGCAGTATCAATTTCTGCACTTAACAGTATGTATCAAAACTGAGAATTGTTGCTTTGACTTTTCTCATGTGTTTCTCTTAAACTCAGTGAAAAGAAACCCACTGAATAAAGCTTAATTTTTAGCAGATTTCTCAAAGTAATTTATTTTTTGTAGAGATGGCAACAGTCAGAATATTGGCTTTTCAGTAATAAAATGGAAGATACTTTAGTGTAAAATATCCAACCTTTTTTAGAAAATCCAAAATGAGTAACACTAGTTTCTTAAAAGATTTAGTCTGTTTCCCATCTTCCTCATTGTTTTGCAAAAGTACCTATTCACCTGTTGCTTGTTTGATTTTGCACATTTAAGCTGATTAAGTTCTAAGGTTTCACTCCACTAACCACTTTTCCTTGCTTTAGAAAAATTTACAACTCTAATTCACTTGTCTTCCTAGTACAGCAGTACCTCTCCTGTCAGATGAAAGACTAGGCTGAAGGATGCCTTCTCCCATCCCTGTCTGATATTGAACTCCAGCTGGAAAAGCAGTTGATTTAATATTTTCCTGGCTTATAGTGTGCATAGTACACATACACTCTTGTTCCCAAAGCGAAAGATGGTGTTTAATACCTGACCTGCTTTCACTCGGCTTCTTTTAAGCTCTTCCAGCTCTTCCTCTTCTGGAGAGGCATTAGTACACTTTGGAAGAGCTCAGACCTAGCTGAGCATATTTGCAAGAAGCCTTTCTGTCAGCCTTTTGCTTTCACTTTGCTCTTACAACTCTAAACACACTTTTTCTTCTTGCCAGCTGAAGAGGCTGGGGCAGCCATCCCTTCCTCCCTGTTTTCAGGACCAAGTGGCCTTTGGGATTGTGCTGCAAGGTTGGAGAAAACTGGAGTTCCCCAGTGCAGAGTCCTGGGGCCAGCGCCTTCAGCCTAGTGAAGGTTTTGCCTCCTTCCACAATTTTGACTCAAAAATAAGGATGGGGTGCTTTCCCTGACTTCATGTTTTAGTTTTATGCTTCACTGTGGCATCTTTAGCATGTTAACTGTTAAGAAGGTGATAGGAAGGGTACCTTTGGCTTTAGGTATTTTCTGTTCTCTTATTTAGTGTAGTGAAGAAGTTTGCACCGTTAGATGGGAAGCTAATGCAGCGACAGCACTCACGGAATCTTCCCTTTTTATATAAAGGAGGACACTGGAATTGGCAACCTCTCATTTAGGGTAATCTATGCAGAAAAATAAATAAAGTTTTATCACTGTACAAAATACCCAGAACCTAATAACCATCTGACCAAGTTTTCACCAGCCTAGGACACGTGTCCTGCAGTTTTATTCTAAGCAAAAATGTTCAGGTGTGTATAAATCACCCAGAGTGTGCTCTTGTAAAATGATATATTTGTGTGGGAGTTAGAGTTTTGATACTTGGCTTCTCTGTGTTGCTTCTTCGTGTTGGGGCAATGCTATTCAGCTCCACAAGCAGCAATTTCAATACGGAAAGGAACCGAGAGATTCCTCCCTTTGCAAGCTGAATTCCCATTTTACAGCCTTATATAACTCTAATCCTGGTTTCAGCACTTCAGCAGGATGAAAGTGGCAGGTATTTGGCTCTTTTCCTGTCACATCACCATGGTGTAATGGTGGATTTAGCAGGGTGAAATGAGGATTTTCATCTCTTACCACCTCTTATGTCTCTCTCTGAAGCCAGTAATAGCCATGCTCCCTGCGGGTGTTCAGGACTGTTTTTCAAGGAGTGAAAGACTGTTCCTTCTTCTGGACAGTGAATTGAATTAAAAGTGAAGCTGCAAGTAGTTTGTCCTTGGATGAGGGAGGAGGGTTTAGTGCTGAACTTGGTGGTCAGGAAATTGCATAAACTGAATACCTAAGTTTTTGGCAGATGCTGTGTTTCTACCATATTTGGAGGAGGAATGGGGATTTGAGAGTCTAACTTTGAAACATTGCACTTAGAATTTAAACTAGATGCATTGCAGCAGCAGTGCTATCTAAACTCTCCTTGCAACTCTCTGACTTAACTGCATTTTTAATCTGGCTCATCATGCACTATGGGTTTCACGTAGGGAGAAAAATACTAAACTGATTCACTTGTAGATTTGGCTTCTGAGACTGTCTGCTCTGTGGTAAAAGTGTTTTGTATGTCAGGTTCTGAAAACAGAAGCAAAAGGTGTTTTAGATACTTTCAGACCATTCAACGCCTGAAACAAAAAGGACTAAGCAAATGACAGAATTAGGGACATACTCCATATTCCTGTTACAATGATCATCAAAACTAAGAACCTCTAGGTCAGGTATTAAGAGCACCTCATCCCAAAGTAGGCTTCTGCTCTCCAGGCATCTTTTACATTGAACAACCACTGTATAAAGCATTGCTAAGTAGATTCTTCTTAAACTAAAGAAAAGAAAATAGGCAGGAATTCATATTAAATAGACAAAACTTAACCAGTCTTCTTATTTAAGGATTATCAACTTGTGAAGTGAAAAAGTAGAGATATGAAGAAGCTTTGAAGATATCCATTAGCAAAATGAGGGTTTCTGTTTCAGTGAACATAGTTGCAGTGGCCAGCTATATCATTAAGACTGTTAATATAACTAATTTTGTGAGAGCAGAAACACAGTTTTTCAATTAGAAGAAATGTTGAAATCACTCAAAAACCTTTTAGTAACTTTGACAGAGAAACAACTGCCGTGTTTTGTTTTGTTATTCTCTGGTTCAGTAGATGAAGTTTATAAAAGGGCTTGAGTATGCTGCAGCTGAACTGCCAGGTTTTATTTCATGCTTTAAACAGTCTCTACAAATGTGTGTTATAAGCGTGATACAGCAGCCTTTACACTCTTGAGCGCCTGAAACTGAGCAAATATCCAACAAAATTGCCAGAAGTACCACTGGTTCCCTAAGGTGACTTTTCTGCCAATAGTGAGAAATGCCTTAAACCCAGCCTTTCAACGTGGTTCTGTGGGAAAGCACGTCTGCCTTAAGGCCAGAAATAAAGGCTTTACTCCTGGACTTTTTGCAGGTAGAGTTAAGCCCATGAGAAGCTGGCTTCCCTCACTGAGTGCAGTGGCACAGTACTTGAATGCGTAAGCTTGCATTACAGTTTCCCGTTGTGTTAACCTCTGTCTGTGATTTGGATTGCAAGCCATTTCTTGAAATGACATCCCTGATTGATTTGTATCTATCTTAAGGCATTCCATAATTCAAACAAGGCTACTAGACAACGCAGACTAGGCAACACAAATAGTCTGTCTGAAAGAAGATCCTCCTTCATCCCCTTTCGCTGTTGCTGCTTTTACCCTCCTTACCAAGCTCTCAACCACCGTGCTTGCAGTGACATGAGTAAATACATGAGTGACATCAAACCAGCGGAAGCTGTCACACCCCCGCAGCAGAGGGCAGCTCTTCTGCACCCCTGCCAAGGACAGAGCGAGTGGAGTGGGAGGGAACCTCATCCCTGAGATGCCAAGTGACTAAGGCAGGTGTCAGATCTGCACGCTCTAATTCTGACCTGCGCATGGTTTCACTGCAGATCTCAGACAAATCTCTTCGTGCTGCAATTTCTTCTCTGAAATAGAAGGAAATGTTTTGTAAAGCATGGATGTTTTCCACCACTGATATAGAATTAAAATAGGAAAAGCTTTCTGTTCTTCGGCTGGCACTGTGTGGAAGACACACTGATGGCATCGGGTAGCACAGTACATAGTGAAGACACACTGGATAGCACAAATAGTTTGCCTGCAGTCCAGTTCTTTAATTTTAAACACAGCAAATTACACAATATGGCTGCCAGATGGTTTAGTATCATCTTATACAGCTGGTTGAAAAAAAAACAGAATTAATTTTCATAAAATTGAGAAGTTTTCTACTACTTAAAAGAATACTAAATTAGAAACTGCCCACTAAGTAAATTTTCTGCTAGCTCTTCTAATAGAATGGCATTTACTGAAGTCTTGTAAGCACCTTTTTGTGTGTGTGATCTTAATCTTGCTCGATAAAAGCTCTGAGAGAGCTACAAGAAGCCTTATGGAATTTAAAAACACGGCTTTATTTGTTGCACACACTTTGTTTTCCTCCAGCATGCCAGGGGAGATCTTCACTACAAACCACTGTCCTTAGTAAAGACGCCCTGCCTGAGTGACCAGGACATTACTCACCTTACTTTCTAAAGGCCTTTAGAAATGTTCATTACTGACGTGTATTTGCTGTTATTGTCATTGAACTTCTTAGACCCCAATATAGTTGGGGTTTTTTCTTGAGGCATAAGCTATCAAGAGGAGAGCTTGCCTGCATGCCCATGTAGGATCTTACATCTCTGTTTACAGTACCTACAGCTGCCTGCTTGTATTCACTCAGAATTAGAGTGTCTTCCATTATAAAAGACCCGCATTGGTGTAATTAAAAATAAAATTTTTTAAAAGAAATGCTTTTTAAATAGGTGGAACATCCTGTTCTCCTAAGTCCTTCTGACATACAAATGCAGCAGAGTTCCTGTTTCAGTGGAAAGGGCAGTGACACAGACACATAAATAAGATGAAGATGCTACAGCACTGCTATCGAGGTGTGCATCAACACCGTTTTTGCACTGAGTTTTGTAAGGGCAGTGATTGTCATCTCCTGTTTTTCAGTGTGGTGTCTGCTTTTGTCCCCATCCTCACTTGCACTGACATTTTGGTTGAAGCAGTGTACTGGATCCAGATGTTGATGTGCTGGTAGTGGGGGGCACATGTGATGGCCCCAGACAGAGTGACTGTGGCTGTCCTGTGACAGATACAGCTCGTTCCAGCCAGCTCTGACCACCCTGCTGCAGGGCATAGCTGGTCCTGCAGCCAAGCTGGTGCTACCTTGAGGAAAACCTGGGTAAGAATGGGTAAAATGCTGCCCAGCAGCCCGGGGAGAGGGAGAGTGTGAGAAACAGCCCTGCAGTCACCAGAGAAGGAAGAGAGGAGGAGGTTCTCCAGGCACCCCAGCAGAGATTTGCCTGCAGCCCCTGGAAGAGACCACACTGGAACAGGTGGACATACCCTGAAGGAGCTGCAGCCTGTGGAGAGACCATGCTGGAGCCAGTTTACCCTGAAGGACTGCACCCAATGGGAAGGAGCCACCCTGACAAAGGGGAAAGAGTCTGGAGGAAGGAGAGGCAAAGAGGAGCTGTTCTGGACTGACCACAGTCCCCATTCTCCGTTCCCCATTCCCTCCACTGCTCAGGGGCAGAAGGTAGAGAATTCAGGAAGGAAAGAGTGAAGTTTAATGTGGGAAGAAAGTGGGGGCTGTGGGGAAGGTGTTTTTCTTTCTCATCACAGAACTCCATTTTAATTGGGAATAAATTAAATTAATTTTCTCCAAGTCAAACCTGTTTTGCTCATGACAGCAATTGGTAAGTGATCTCCCTGTCTTAATCTCCATCAATTAACTTTTTCATCTTTATTTCTCCCTCATCTTGCTGAGGAGGTGGAATGAGAGAGTAGCTGGGTGGGCATCAGGCAGCTGGCCACAGTCAGTCCACCATGATAATTTACAACAGAAATCAGCACACTTTGGGAGTCACTCTTGGTAAGTACAGCTACTCATTTTTATAATTTTACCAGACCATGTTACCTGTGCTTAGTTGCTGTGGTTTTTCTCTGTGGACAAATTGTTACCTGCTTGTTTCTAAACCTGGCAGATGTAGGATGAACTCAGAACACAAGACTACAACACTGCTCAAAGAAGCTGCAGCTCACTCTGCTCCTGGAAATAAGCGGCTTGCTTTCAGCTTCTGCATACTGCTACTTCAATTTCCAGGCACCTGTAAGGTGAGAGGCAAAGATCAGGTATGTTCTTGTGAAGTTTGAATTGCCTTCCCATCAAGGCAATTCCCAGAGACATACAGATTTGCTTTCAGGGAACTTTTTATATTTTGTCCTGTGCTGTCTCTCAGCAGCAGGAAAGTTTCCTACCTGTGCATGTTTCCTGGGGGCTTATGTTACCAGAGGATGCCAGTGGTTGGTCATCCAGAGCACACATTCACATCCTCTGAGGTTTGTCACAGCATCAAACTTCAGTTTTTGAAACTTTTCCAGCAATTGAGCTCCCGAATTAAACAGCCTATTATAGTTCTTCTGCTGAGCTGCTTTTTCGATCAAAGGATTTGAAACATATTTTAGTATCAGAGTGCAGGTTCATCCATTGCCCTGACCTTTTTCCTCCAGAACTGGAGACTATTATTTTTAAATATTGTCACCTTTAAGGCACAGGAGGGTAACTCAGCTGGCAAAAGGTCCTTATTCACCAGCTGATGGTAGTTAGTTACTCATCTAGGGTTTCCACACCCTCACAAATTTAACTGGTGTTCTCTTCTTTTTCTGGTTTTGTTCAGTTGTTGTTCCTCTACAAACTTGACTTCTTCTATACACACATATGATACTTCACTCCTGACTGTAAATACTAATTAATTTTCCTTCTAAATAAGGGCAACCAGAGGTTCCTGCTGAAGTCAGAATCATACGACATCCAGGTAAAACATATTATCTAAAATTCAATTCTATTTCAAGATAATGTGCTGCTAGATAGGTGTAATTATTCTTCATGAATGCTACTTTGTAAGGAAAAGAGCATTCTTTGATTTATATTCTTGGGTTTGTTAACAAAAGTACATTTAATACCCAGAGAGACACCTTATATTATGTGAAGTAGACAAAAGGGTCAAAAGGGTTAAACCGAATTCAGAAAACTTGCACTTTCCATTCTTGTGGCAAAATATCATGGCTGTCAAGACTATGAAAAGATTAATACAGAAAGAATTTAGTTCAGTGTATTTGTGAATTGGGGGTGGGGGTGTAAATATGTTAGTTCCTTTGACAGGCTGGAAAATTTTGGTCTCTAACTTATTAGTGCAAAACTAGAGTGGTTATCTTTGAGTAAATCTTCAGATTTAGAGGAATTGCCCTAGGAGGTCTATCTTGTGTCTTAGGCAAATTACATCAGTGTGGTGATTTTTAAGAACTGTGACAGAAGCGATATTATTCTATTAAAGGTCAGTTTCCCAGGCTCATGCAAACAGCACTTGCTGTCAGGGATAGTTCACATATTTCACTATGATGTGCTTTTCATGATGGTTTAATAAGTAAATTTACTCAGAGTACTTACAAAATGGGAAAAAATATTCTGTCTGCTGTGGAAAAGAATTTGGTACAATCTTCACACTTGCTGTTGTATGCTGAACATGTGGTATTTAAGGAATTAGAATTCTTTTTCCTGTCATCCCATATCTTCCTGGGACTTTCTACCAGTTCAGCAGATACTATATTCTCAAAGAAAATGGGAGTTTGGTACAGATTTGAGACTTTCTTAAAATGCCAGCTCATTAAATTGAAAGATCATTTGAGGTCTCCCTTTCCACCTAAGTTTAACGGCCGAGAGGAACCTACTTGGTTTCTCAAACAGAATATGTAACCACCACCTCTTAAGCTAGAGAGCACTTTTCATTAAATTAAACCTTCGGACAGATTTGGAATCCCAATTGCTTTCCCCCCCATTTGTTTCCTTTCAGATTTTGATTGCAAGTCTGAATCCAATTTTTTTCAGAGTTTAGAGTTCAGGTGATTTACTCTTAACAGTGAATGCTGATATGCTTACTTATTACCTGATGATGAAAACGCTTTATAAATGAAAAAAAAAAAAAAATCCTTAATTGTATGGAAACAGAGATTTTTACTTTCTAAACTCAACCAAATTTCCTCTGCCTTTATTTTAATTGTATGTACTGATTAAGCACATACATTCCTCTTCTAAAAGCACTGAAGCTGTGCCTTCCTACTCATAGAGTGCAACTTCTTAGTGATGAGCAAATTCTCTAAAGTGTATTTTCATCGGTTTTTCACACTGAAACACAGAGGAACATTTTTTGTCAATACTCAGTGGAAAAAACACTTGAATAAATGTTGTGCATACTGATGGGTTTTTTCATATCTTAAAATTTGTCAAGAATTACAGCAGTTGGGAACTATCTTTAAGATTGCCGTGGCGGTGTGAGTTGGCTTTGCAGTACAGACAGTGCTGCATAGCACAGTGGTGATGAAATTCCTCTTGAGGAATATAAGCTATCAAAGATCAAAAGATTTTCCCACATTTTTCTTTTAAAGCCCATACTTGTTTTATATTTCTACATTGCCTCTAAGGATGTAACACAAAATGCTGATAGTAATATAAAAAGATACCCATTTCCTTTTTGTTTTCTTTGTACTGACATATTAACAGATACTGTTCTCAACTATTTGGGGTCCTTCTGACAGAAATATGGAGGGAGAAAATAAAACTTAAAAGTTTTTTTCATTCTGACCCCAGTAATATAACAAACTGGCATTGTGGCTGTCACCAGGCTGTCAAAGGTTCACATAAAACTTTTTGGATATGCTGTAAAGCAAGTTACTGTAATCACCTGAGACTGTTCTGCATCGGTTGGTGTTGACCAGATATGAACCTGTCCTTACAGGCCATTGTTTGGATGTCCTCTGTTACAGGCTATTAACCATGATGGGTTATTAGCTAGTAATTCTTTGCATGCAGATGAATACTTAACAGTAGTTCTCAGTAGAAATACATTTTAAAGGAAGCACAGGGTTGTCTTTATCCAGGATATAAAACAAAACAGTCTCTTCAGATTTGAAGAACTATTTAATTCTGTTTAAAAAACAAAACACATAAAAAAGAGAACAATTCTGTCCCTCAGTTGCTGTGCCTACGAAGCAGAGCATACTTAGCAAACAGCAGCAAAGCTGTGAGTTGCAAACACAGCTGTTCAAGAAACTTTAGTAGCCTGAGGGGAAAGAGGTCAGAATTACTAAAATGCCTTCACAGGGTAAGTTACATTACCTTTAGTTTCAAGTATTTCTAGTTACTGATCAAAATAAGAAAACTGTGGCATGTCCTGGGCTTCCAGAGTTAGTTATGTCCACCTATGAGAGGAGATGCATAGAGATAGCGTAGATGTCTGCCTATGGATAATTTGTCGCCTGGAACACGTGGCCTGGTGTGCTGGAGCTGAAATCTGCTCCCATTTCTCACCGAGTGCCTCTGTGCCCAAAGAGAACATGTTGCTCTGTGTGCTGTGAATTCCTGTACCCGCTCATGTAGCGTTAATCTTGCTGCTTAGGTAATCCCAGACTCTACCCCAGCAAGGACAGGCAGATTAGGTGTAATTACTGCTGTCAGATCAAATTATGATTTATTTATTAAATGCACAATTCCTTTTCAAGGCTAGTGGTGCTAAGCACGTTATGTATGTTCTTAAGAGTCCTGATAAGCACTAAGCTTGTGTGAAAAAACAATGAGAAGATGCACATAGAAACCATACAGAAAAAATAATTTACATCAATGCTTTTATGTAAAGTGTGCAAATTGCAAATCAACTGGGTTTGCCTGTGTTGTACCCAGACACCCATCTGAGACAGGGCCTTTTAAATAGCATCAGGGGTTTTTTTAAATGTTTGTTCTTCAGTCAGTCAGTCTGGCTGCCAGTTGGATAAAGATAAGCCAATTAAACACTCTTTGGATCATGGCTGGTATATAAAAATAGCCATACCTCACTAGTCAGGTCAAAAGTACTTCTGGTCCACTTTCCCATCTCTGGCAACAGCCAGGAGCATGTGCCTAGGGAAGGGGTACCCCTTAGTTACGCACTCTAAGTGGCCACAGGCTGCTGGAAGCAATCAAATACCAAGTTAAATAAATGGGTTTTAATGGACTTTTTCTTCATGAAATTGTCTAATCATTTTTTAACTCTTATTTACTTTTAGACTTCATACCACCTTGTGGTAATCAGCTCCACAGTATGATTATATAAGTGTTCTTTTTTTAAAGAAATCCAAGTGATCCTTTCTGAAATTATTTTGCAGGACTATTTCAAAGAATTCCAGAAAGGCTGTCTTGAGGTTAAAGGAGAGTAAGACTTTTCAGTTGGGTGACCTGTGATTTTTTGTGTTAAGATCGTTGTCTATCATCATAGCAAAGGGATCAGATGAAAATTCTAAATGATGCTGTCTTCCTGTGTCCTTAAAGTCCAACTGTCTTATGCCTGTGGGCTGCAAAGAGTGATGGCGATAATGTATAACACCCAGAGAGGCTTAGTGAGAATTTTGCTGTGGGGAAAAAGCTGGGGTCAGAGTTTAGTCCTTTGAAGCTTCTCCATAAAATAACTGTTGATTTCACTGTCCTGGTATTATTGTCTGCCATTTCTTATTTCAAATGCTTCATTATGTTTTTCCCTTCTATCTCATAGCATCATGCATAGAAAACTTTACATTTCCTAGATGCATTTTATCAGAGCCTTTATTTTATATCGCCTTTATTTCATAAGCTGTGTTAGTGGCCTTGAGTCCTTTCCATCGCATACAAAGGTCTCAGTGCAGGTGCCATCTGGTACAGTGCTGGGAGGCTCCAGGTGACCTGGCTTTTTTCCTCCAATCCTGTTCAGAGGAAACCAAGCACATGTTATATATTTGATACAGGTACTACTTGGGCAATAGGTTTCTGTGCACTACTGGTGGTGCTGGATTTAAATCTTTGGCATTAAATTCAGCTGCTTCTTTCCAGGCCTTATACTTATGGCAAAACGTGGTGGGTTTTTTTCCCCATCCTTTCTTGAAGTGCCTTACATCCTCAAAGTTTTGTCAGTCTCTCTGCTATGTGTTTCTTTTCCCCTTAGGTGCTTGCCCTCCCCTTTATTCTCCCTCCCTGGCACTGTTCAAGGCTGGGGGGATGGTGCATCAAGCAGCCTGGTCTCATGAGAGGTGTCCCTCCCCAAGGCAGGGGATTGGAACTCGGTGATCTTAAGGTCTCTTCCAGCTCTAACCATTCTATAGAATATTCTATTTTATATTACATTTCCTGGAGACCTACAATTCCAGTTCTTCCCCACCACTGTGTTCCCCCTCGTTCTACCTCTGGATTTCGCTTGTATGGTCATACATGTGAAGAAGTATATTCCCCAACTGACCTGGATGTGCAGGTATGAAGAGTCTGAGAAAACTGCTTTAAGTAGAGATACTTTAAGTATCTTTTCCTCAGAGAGAAAGTGAGGGTAGTAATAAATTGCTAAAAAGAACAGTGTTGCCAGCATACCCCTTCTAATTTCTGTGTACTTCAACGCTATAATCCCCCAGTAAAGCTGTCCCAATGGGAACAGGGCCTACAAGAACTCCTTTAAAAGCTATTTTTTCCCTTACATGCACTTAACTCTAGCTTCCATGTTTCCATTTTATTCTGGGCTATTGCGCTGCTTCTTCAAGTTTTCTGTGTGTTCTCTCCTATTACTTCTTGATTTATGACCTTTGCTCATGAGCATGTTGTGTTTGTTCATACACTTATTTTGTCAAATGCTGCAGTGTAAAATTTTAAGGTTTTTTTCAGTTTCCTCAAATAGGTGGTTTAGAACAGCTTGATGGTTATCTTGAAGAGTTACTTAAATAAAATGTGGATTTTTCTGCTGTTTTAACCTTGTCTTTTGTAAGGAAAAACACTACAGTTATACTATTCCATGCCATATGAAAGAAATACACGTTTTCAAGGACTGAGATGGCTTAGTCTTTGATACTCATATTTATGCTGTCACATTTTTTCAGAAGCACATTTGAAAAAGAGAAGGTACAAAAAATTATTGCAGGCCCCTGTATTTACTAAGAAAAAACAACCCCAAATCCTATGACTTCTGAAAGTTGAAACCTTTGATTTCTTTTCCTTTGAATATTTATGCTATTTCTGTTTTAAAAAAAAAAAAAAAAGGAAGTCTGAGTAACTTTTGAGTTCTAAAACACTTCCTCTTTTTGTTGAACAAGAAATTTGGTTGGTATACCCTTGGACAAATGTCTGTTGGTGCTTCCAGTTACTACAGTATTGGAAATCTAGATTTGATGATAAAAAAAGACTGAAGATTGTTACTTCAAGCTGCTTTTCTTGCTGTTCTTGGTTACTGTAAATACAGCATTCTTTGCCTATTAGTGACATTTTGAAATGTAGCATTTCCAAATACTGCTTCACACGTTTCAGATTTATTCAGTATTTTAGATAGGTAATCCTTGCTGCTGCTCAGTATTGAATGTTTTTATCCAATACCTGATAGCACATTATAGACATGTGTGGCTCTGGGGAGGCTGTTGAAAGAGGTTACAAAGAAAAGATACCTCCATTATGTTTCACTGCTGAACTCCAGGCATCCAGGTGAGCTTTTTTTCTCCTGCTCTCCCTCCTCAGAAGCATTGCCCTGACTGGCTGCAGACTCTGGTTTGTGATGTAGTTATAAATACATGCTAAAGCCTGCTCCAGTCACAGCCCAGCTTGTTCCAGCCATGTCACCTTTTGCAGCGAAGGCTTGTACCTATTTCTGATAAATGCTTTGCAATTTTCATCTTGTGTGATTAGTGTGTCACACTATTTCCCTAAAGAATCATCCAGAGCTCAAAACACTGGATGACCATGTGAGCCCACATGCTGTGGCATACAGCCTACTTCAAACCTTCAGCCAGACTGCATCCTGCTCTGCAGAGTGAAGTAGAAAAGCTGCTCAGGTGGTGCTTACCTTTCCTCTGGTGAGACACTGCCAGAGTGCCATTGGCCAGGCAACACCTTCAGGGCAGGCTGAAGTGTGGCAATTATACTTTTACCTTCCAACAGTTAGTCTCCGACTGTTAGGTGCCATGCTATGTGCTGTAAGGCTCAGATACTGTACAGCTGTGCCATGTATGTGCCATGTACCTCTGTACAGCACAGACATTGGGATGTTACAAGTTTCCACAAACAATTTAACTCAGCAAAAGCAGCCATCCTGCATGCTCTGCACTGCTGGCTGCCCTTCTCCATCCCCACTCAATCTGTTCTCTTGTACAAGCCAATGTTTTGTGGGACTGGGCAATGCAAAACTTAAATACTGTTGTCTAAAGCAAACTGTATTTATTAGTATTCAAATTCATTACAAGCTTTTGCCTGGATCTGCTTTTACAGCTGTTCCCAAGTGCAACCGCAGACATTCCTGCTGGCCTAGGAGAAGGGCAGTGGTGGGGGGGAAGCAGATTTTAAGACAACCCTGGTTTACACACAAGACTCGAGTGCTTGTAGAACTGCTGTTTAAAGACAATGTCAAGTTTTTTATGCTTAGTGTATAGCTGCTTTCAGTTTTTTTCCAGGTTATCCAAGTAAAATCATGTTGTGGTTTTGGCAGTATATACAGAAGCTGGGTTTGTTTAAGTCAGTTGCTACAAGGCTGATGCACAAAAGATATCAGAGTATTAAAATGAGGCTGAAGGTTTAGTTAAAACCTTGTGAATTATTAAAAAAAAAGGTTAGGAAACTAGTCCTGAGGTCCCTGTGTGATTCTTATTCAGTGTTCATCCAGTTCACCCAGCTTTAGCACCACAGATGCCAATGCAAGATGAGAACCAGCATAATCGGCCGTCTTGCCCTGCTGAGGCTCTGCAAGCTGACTGTGCACAGACCGTAATCAGCCGATAAAACCATGGTGCACTAAGACTGGGGGCCAGTAATCTTGCTAGGGTGCTATATTTACTTAGTCTTTATTGGCAGTGATCTGTAAGAGGTTTAAAGCAGCTCTTGAAGGAAGAGTTGGTGTTTGGGTGGTTGTAGTTGGGAAGCAAGAACGAACACTTGGATGAATAAATACTGAAAGAGGTTACCTGGTATGTTTGATGCTATGGGTGCTGCTGGATCAGCAGATGACATTAATGCTATGGAGATTCACCACTGGTACACAAAATTTATGAAGGAGTGTCCATCTGGACAACTTTGTCTGCATGAATTCAAACATGTCCTGGATCTGCACGGACTTACTCCAGAAGCTAACAGCTATGTTGAGCAAGTATTTCACACATTTGACATGAATAAGGTAAGAATTCATTCTTAACTTCCTGGCTTTCTTATGGCTGTGTCATTTGATGCGCTCAGCAACATGTCTCAGAGGGCTGGCAGTGCTGACTATTCAGAGGTAATGGAAGTGATTCAGAGGTGATTCAATAGAAAGAGATGGGGAGATAAAGATGAGTGTCAGGCAAACAGTTTTGAATGTTCTGTTCCCAGTACATTGTGCCATTTTGAAAATTGCACACAGTCATCGTAATACATGTTGAGTAGCTTCTCATCTTTGAAACACAGATTTGTATTATTATTATTTTCACTGTGTGTTAAGAATTGGAAGTATTATTTATATAACTCTACTCGAAAAATCTGTTTTAAAGCAGCATTTGGATTGATCCATAGGTATTAATGCTTTAAGGATATGCAACAGGGACACACTATGATTCCTTCGATGTCACCAAATAAAACATTACTGGATTCATTCCAAGCATCTCCTATAGCTTAGTTTGGTATTGATATAGCTTAGTTTGGTATCAATCAATCTCCCACTTTTCCAAAGAAACATCTGCCTGATTTCAATCTATCATCCCTGTTCTACTGCTTAACATCCTAGGTCATCCATAAGGCATCCAGCAGCTGTTAGTTGTGTTGTTTTCTTATGTTTTTCCAACTCGGTGTTCATGCAGGTTCCTTCTAGCCACAGGACCCATCCAGAAGACCATGTCTTGTGATTTTTATTTTTTTTTTCCCCTTAAGCCAAAATACCACTTTCTATCAAATGCTACAAAAGAAGTTGAGAGTCATCTGTAATTTCTATAAAAGTGTTTGTCCTCAACTAAAATAAGGCTTAGGCTGAATTGTCAAAACTATACAATCAAAGTCTGCTTCTAGCTAATAGAACAGATGGGCCCATCATGGTATAAAAAAAAAAATAATTTAAAAAAAGCATGTGTGTTCCCTACCCACGCTACTGATCTCAATTAATTCAGAGATGTAATAAAAAATGTATTACATCACGTGAATGACTTTAGTGGCAGGTTAAAACAGGTCCAAATTGTAGCCAGAACTACTCCAGACAGCTTTAATTTCCAGAAATGGCCTTTCTGGTTTTTATTATGGGATTAATTATATTTTACTTTTAAAATGGTGAGAGTATAAGGTACCTTGTGTTTTTTATATCCAAACTTTAATTTATTGTATGGTGCCTGGGAGACTAAGGATTCCCGGAGTCAGTACCTTTGTTACACCGTTTCCTAGTTAGGCATATTTCCACCCCCAACTCAACATATTGAAAAGTTAAAATCAGGCTCATCACATGTTCTTTACCACGGCCACCTCCAATGCCAGTTACCAGATGGTTAAATATACTGAATTTCATTAAGTAACATCACCTAACTCATTAAATGTGCTAATTACAGATGATGAACAAACTTCTAGTCCATAAGCATGGAATCTAACTGGCAGAAATTGTCAAATTACTTTTCTTTTCAATTAATAAATCGATGCATTATGTTCCCCAATAAAGCTTTGTCAGTGCTAGCTTTCTCAGGTAAGGGACATGGACAGTGTCTGAGCTCATCTAAGAGCTTTTTCAGTTTAGCTTGAATGTGTACTGCAAAAAGCTCTTGAGCTTTCAGTGGTCTTGAAAAATATTTGGAAATATTTCCAAAGTTAATTTTAGACAAATACTTTCAAAGCAACTAGTGACTTCAGGATGTTTCAGAAAATCGAGTCTACAGCTGGTTTTAGTTACTCCTCAGGAAACTGGAACATGAAATAAACACTTCCTGAAAATCAGGCTTCTGTCAGGACAATAGCATCCCAGTGCAGGACCAACCACAGGCAATCGAGTGTTTGCCAAGAGATAACTGAGGGTCTTGAGAAGGAAGAAGAAAGTACCCTTCAAATAGTTTTGCACCAACAGAAATGCCATGGGGAACTTTCCGCTACTGCTGGAACTGGTGTGTTTTTGAAAATACCTCTTGTACTTGGCAAACAGCACATCCAGTATGGGCAGAGAGTGCAGAATAAATTAGAGACAAACTTTCAGGGCACGGTTGTTCCACCTAAGTTACCACTTTTCTCTATCTGTCTGTCTCTACTACTTGTAGTCTTTGTAATATTACATATAATCAACATCGTAAGTTTTCTTCACTTGTTTATATTGCTTATAATAATGTGCATATAGATACTGGCACTTGCTTTTTGTATACTTCAAGCATTACAAGCCACCACATTGTGAAGAATACTTTTCTATATCTAGGCTGCTTAGAATACCTTTCTGGAAGGAAAAAAAAATATTTTGCAGAAGTAGCTAGTCACAATCTATATGAAGACAAGCCTTTGGTGAACCTGGAACCTGTCTAACAGGGAAAGAGCTCCAAACAAAAACCTTGGGGAGGTTTGGTTTTTGGTTTGATTAGTTGGGTTTGGGTTTTTGGGTTTTTGTTTGCAGGTCATGTCTTTTTGTTGGTTGGGTTTTTGAGGGGGTTTTGGTCTTGGTTTGAGGTTTGGTTTAGTTTGTTTTTTTGCAAATTACTAGTTACAGCGTTTCCCTTCCAGCACAAATAACTTAGCACCCAGGAAGCACCTTAAGTTATCCAGCAGATATTGAGATGTATGCCTTAAATTTGTCAGGCAATATGCACATCAGAGTTTAACTGTTACATAGTGCTATTTATCAGTCTCTGATCTCCTCCTCCTGTTGCCCCACAACTTTTTAGTAAATAGGAAAATTGCACTGAAATTTCAAAGAGCAGGCACTTCAGCTAATTAGTTCCTAAAGTTTTCACAAAAATTGCTGGCTGGTAGCAGGGACAGACCCAGGATGAATCCAGCTTTTATTCATTGTTTGAGGCAGCAGCTGGCTGGTGAAATAATCAGGCACTTGTTTTCTTTCGCCTGGTGAGGATACAGGGAGAAGCTGGGGTACCAGGGTGCAGAGATTTAGGAGACAAAAGACAGAGCCTGTATAAATCTAGGCTTTTGTTCTGCTCTACCTAGAAGAGCTTGTTTAATTAATGTTCCACGTGAGGCAGAAAAAGATGTTACAATATTTTATCTGTTTGGAAGTCTTCCCCCCATTTTAATGAAATTAAACAACAATTTGGCCTTTAGGGCTTCATAAAATCCACTCTAAAACTGCTTATGCTAGGCTTATAACTTCATTATTTAATAATGAGCTCCAGCTAAACATCTGATACTCATTTCCAGGTCTGAAAGATGTTTTAACAATCCTCCATTAGCTACTGTAATCGGAGGCATGGATTTTATTGTCTATTGTCTTAATTGAGCTGTTGCAGCAATAGGCCCAGGAAAAATTAATTAGAAGGCAGGACTGGAATGGCACATTCAGAATAATCGTATACCTGGGACTGTATAGTCTGTATCCTTTTGCAGCTGGAAATAAGATAAAGAATGTGGCATCTGCTTCTAGATGAAAAAAGCTGTCAAGTGTTTCTCCTTGTCCCATCTATTTGTATAATTTAGTAGCTGGAGAGGTTTAGACACTTAAAGAAATTAATCAGTTGAGCTAGAATGCTTTACCTGAACATTTTACTTTTTTTTTCCTTTTTAGCAATAAAACCAGTCTGTTTTGATGAAATGGCAACAGCATAGCTACACGATTCAGATACAATGCATAGCATCTAGATAAGCTGTCTCTCAGTTTTATTTTTCATAGAA
>VZTU01036651.1:0-13843 GCA_013400835.1 Zapornia atra | reverse complement strand
ACTTTAGTATATAGCACGGACATGCCATGAAGATTACTGATGAACAGCAAAGATGAGGATGCCAATAAACACAATTTAAGTAAAAGGATAAAAGCCCTTCAAATATAATACAATGCACTTAAAAGTCCAGCAGAAGAGTGGCAATCCAGTTAACTGACCTGCTACATAAACAGTTACCTGTCTTATAGACAAGAGGTACATATCTCAGGCACAAGTAAGTAGTAACTTGAAAAGTACCATCAACACTCAAGCAAGCCAACTAGAAAACCTCAGACAGATGAGACGTTTCTGTTGGCTAGTCCTGGTGCCGAGAACCACTAATGTCCCATGGGACACGGTCATCATGCTGGAAACAGAAAGGCATATATCTCTCAACACTGAGAATAAGTCTTCACACTAGAACAAGTCTTCACAATAAAAATTTCAATGGAAAGAAATGGAAGCTTGAAGTTCCAAAATGTCATATTAGGAACAATATTGATAGTTTAACCTATGCTGTCTGAATATCACATGCTGATTTGCTTACTGGTGCAACGATGATGAACCTTGACAGAAATATAGGCCATCTATTATTGCAGTCAACAGCAATAGTACACCTAAATATCCCCAGAAAGATGATCTTCAAGAAGAAAATATTTTGGCTTTAGTTCAGGAGGAAGATGACAAAAACCAATGCCAATCTTAAAATTCTGCCAATGTCACAAAGGCCTCAGACAAACACAAGGTTGCATGATTCTGCATACAAACAGTGCAGGGAAAAGAGATTTAGGTCAATTTGGAATTGAGACATTTTTCTTGAATAGGAAAACAAACAAAAAAAAAAATCAAAGGAAGGTAAGCTTCTCCTACACCCAAAGAGGCCTAATTTATTCATCAAATTAGGAAAGAAACCAGTCAATTTAGACAAACGATAACTTTAAAGTACCTAAAAAAACTAAAAAGTCCTAGCTAAACATGCATATAGACTGTGATAAAATATTCCTCTCTTTGAAATCTAAAGCTTAAAATATTTGCATCTGATTGTCAGGAACCAGCTCGGTCATACCACTGAAAATAACTATGCGATTTCTATTATTATTTTTAATATTGAATTTGAACACGTGAAGAACATTTTTTCTTTACCCTCCAAAACATTCTCCTCTAAGAAATAGGCAATCTATTTCTGTATGTTATGATATACTTTTTATATTCATATGCCACCACAATATTAAATAATTTTTTCCAACAAAATCTGTGCTTAGAAATTATATTTTATGTACCATAGCTGCAGATGACAGAGACGTCTTTTATATTACAATGGCTGAGAGAAGTGTAATTCACTGCTATTAATTATTCTTTTAAAAATATGGTATGGTCAGGAAGACAACTGAAAGTTACTTTCTAATAAAAAAACAAAACAGCCCATCCCTTATGATTTTAAAATAGCACAGATCATTAGTTATCTCAAATTTCCTCATTTCTATTTAAGTAAATTTAAAATAAATTTAAAAAGCAAAAGGACAGCAGACGTGAAAAACACAGGCTTAAGAACTACAAGTTTCTTAAAGAATCAAGAATAGAGCTGGGGGGGGGCTGGAAGCATAGCACCAACCATAGAGACAGACTGCATCCTCCTACATATTTTCAAAACACAATTAATAGACATGAAACTCCAATACATAGAAGCAATGCAAAACGCCCCCCTCCCTTCTTGGGGCTGACAAACCATTCCTAGTAGAGTGTAAGTGATGACTTCAAACAGAAGATCAAAGCAATTTGTTAAATTAAAATGCTTCCTTCCTTTTACATGTCCTTACTAAACTTAGGGAATACAGAATTTAAAACACCTCCCATTTAGTAACACATACACAGAGAGTATTATAGAGTAAATGTTTTCCTACCTGCTTTTAAGTCACAGGTTCTTTGCTTTTAATATAAATTTTAAAGTATTCCAAAACTTGTGCAGAAAATAAAAGGATTTTGCAAATTGGAAAGGACAAGTTTTCTCTTGATAGTCAAACAGTTATGATGTAAAGCGGTCTCATTAAATCATAAGTACTTTAACCTTTTCTTGAAAGAACTGGAAGATTTAAAGATTTATAAAGAATTCTTGCCTAAACTAGGAAATGACTCATATTTGACAAGTATTGAAATGATAATGCTGATTTCAATAGGCACTCTAAGAGCATTTTCCTCCCAGGAGAGTAATTCAGTCATGGCTACCTCTCTGCATTTAGATTTTAAACTTACTTTCTAAAGCTTTTAATGTGCTATAGTCTGCCAAAACATGGCAGAGTTACATAGATATGATCAGGCAAAATAAAGGCTAGTAAAAAGATTATTTTTATAATTGCAGACACTAAATATGAAACAAATACATCAATCTGACACCTTCTCAAAGAATCTCCTGCCACAGCAGCCCTGGCTGTATCTGAAAATTCATGTTTAAATTCCACTCTTCTTAATTGGTTAAATAAATTCTGAAGTATCAAAGGGAAAGTAAGAGACCCTTAAAAGTGAATCTGAAAAAGAAAATACATAATGGAGCTGCTGTTACTAAGTGGCACAAATTCGATATTGGTATCACTATGCAGAGATAATGAGGTACGCAACTGGGCTTAATTACACATTGCTATGCTTTCATATTTTTATTTCTTTAAAAGTCAATTTTTAAGACACTTGTTTTCCTGAGGTTTCACTCCAGTGTATATCAGTTTCTTTTAAGTTCAGGCTATATATTCTTTGTTCCACTGCATATCTTCAGCATTCTTACTAATATATATAGCTAAAAAACCACAGCAATAAATAACATTAAATCGTGCTCAAACACACAGAAGGGCTCAGACTTTCAGAAGCCTGAAGGACTTGATCCTCACCAACTGAAATCAACTATAAAAGTAGCAGTAATTTCAAGGAAACAGGATCCACAATTTATGGTCTTAAAAAACGCAAACAAAACTGAAATTGAAAAACAAAAGGATAAGTTCCTTTACAAATCAAAGCAGCAGAAAATAAATGCAGATCTCATTAGAGATAAAGTCATATTAAGAGAAGAAAAAAATTATCATAATTCAATTTTGTTGCAAATCCACTTCAACTTACTTCAGCAGAACTTTCCAAAGACTAATTTTCTCAAATATTTCTTGAGTATAAATAACAAAATGGATAGCCAATAGCTCTGTCAGCAATATACTGCATATTAAGAAGGCTACATAAACTATTAAAAAGTATGAAGTTACTCTTAGACTGATACCATCTAGTCTCAAGTAGCTTTTCCAACAATCTACTCCAAGGCTATTAGTGACTTATGTCCAACATTCTGCTGGCTGCAATTTGTACAGTAATGTTGCTAGGAAAAGGGAGAGAAAAAATGAACGTTTCCCACCGTCCACCTACATAACTAATTGATATGAATTCCCATCTTTTCCTGTTGGATGCATTATACCACATTATGCTTTTTATGAATATTACTGAATTTAAATTTAAAAACAAACCCAAACATTTTCTTATCCCCACTATTCTTACCAGAATACCTTTTTAGAAACACTCTGCTGCACTAGAACAGACTCAGTCTCTAACTTAAATTGTCCCTTTTCCTGCCTGGTGCTTACACTCCAACAGGCTTAGAAAGGAAAGCTATATGACTTCTTACTCTTCGCTAGGGTTAATTCCAAAAGAGGGTTCTCCATTTTCTGTAAGGCCTGTATAGAGCCTTTCATAATTATCATAGGTTTAGCAGCTCTGTTCAGAATTATAGACCTTAAACATGAATGACAGAAATTGGACCCTACATTTTACATGAAATCTCTCCAGAGTCTGGAGCAGCAACAATGATGCTTTTCTCTCACTACTGGGAACGCCTCTCCTGATGCATGTCCCCAACATGTGCCTTTTTTGTCACTACAGCATACCAGTAACTTATCACCACTACTGGGGACTACTACTTCAGCAATTTTCTAATGATTAACTACACAAAATATCCTGAGGGATTTCAAGTTCATTACTTTCCATTTTGTAATACCAAATTATTTCATGGCAGTTACCCTAGTCCTTTCAGTCATGCCATTCTTCCTGTATGACACCTTACCATTCCTCTTCCTGATGGTGGCTCTCCACATCATGTTACCAGCTAGTATTATCAGTGCATTCTTAATGTTTCTGCCAAGATCATTAATGAAAATATAACACAAGGCTGGTCCAAACCCTAATTCTTGAGGAATTAACTGCTTTTTTGCTTCCCTTCTCCCCTGCCCCAGGATTACAAGCAAGTTCCTTTGAGCAGTATCTATTGCCAACCCTCCCCATGAGCATTCCCTTTGACCCTACAACTTCTCATCGGTTGTCACATCAATGCTAAACTGAACTCCAGATAGAAGAAATCTGACACATTTACTTTGCCTGAAAATCAGTTTTCTCATCAAAAAAGCTAAGAGGTTAGACAGTGATGAGCTATCTTTAGTAAATCCATGCTGCATTTTATCCCCTTTTTCATTTAGCTCCACATCTTTATCTATTCCTTCAAAGATCATTTCTAAATCCTCATATGCCACTGTGTCAAGACAAATAGGTCTGCATTGCCAAGATTCTCCTTCTTTCCTCTTCGTACACACTCTGGCTGGGATGGAGTTAACTTTCTTCACAGCACCCTATACAGTCGCCTGCTCTGAATTTGTGACTAACACACCATTGATAGTGCACTATTATTTTCACTGTTGCTGAAGAGTACTTGAACAGAGTCAAGCCTTTCTCTTCTCCCACACTGCTGTCCCATCACACCTCACTGGTATGCTAGGATTGGGCAAAGAAGTTGAGAGGGGACACAACCAACACAGCTGACCCAAACCTGACTCTATAACCTCATGCTAGCAATAAAAACTGAGCTAGAATAAGGACTTTGGGAAGACAAGGCTTTACTTACAAGGTGGCTGCTGCTCAGAGACTGACTGGGAAGTAGTCTGCTTGTGGGAGGTGGCAAATGATTGCCTTTGCATCATTTGTTCCCCTTCCACCCCCTTTCCATCACAGCTGTTAATCTGTCATCATTGACCCATGAGTTCTCACTTTTGCTATTCTCCCTCCTGTTCCACTGGCAGAGATGAGGGGGGCCTGGGTACTTGACTGCTGGCCAGCATCAACCCATGACATGCTCCTAAATGGCAGCATTATAGCTCCACCTCTAGCTTGATAGATTTGTATACAATCTATTTGTCAAAGGATTTTATGTACCAGTTCTTTCATAATTTCTGAACAAAACACATCTGATTGCATCAGCATGTAGTCAATAGGCTTGCAAATTCATGTTTCTACCTCTTTATGATCACTTGTTTCCATACTTTCATTTGTTACCTAGAAATAACTGTGACTGTTATCATTATCCTCATTGAAAACAGAAGCAAAGTATTTAAGGATGATTGGAGTAAGTTCCCTATATGATTCTCAAGTGCACCTTCCTACTGTACACAGGTCTTGCCTTCTTCCACAAAAAAGACAACTTTTTATTACACTTTGCTATGATTGTTAAGTGGTACAGTTTGGCATCTTTGGAGTTTTATTTCTACTTCTGCATACCATTCTCTGTGAATTTGTTTCTCCTTTCCCATGTGCTTGCAGACTCTGCCGTTTCTAACTGTAAAGGTGCTTGTTCACTTGGATAAACCTAGGCACTACATCTCATTTTATTTTCTTTAAGGGCAGAGATTCCTCTTAATTCTATTCTTTTTAATAACCTCCAGGCCTTTTTTCCCATTCAATCTATGGTCTTCACAGTTCATCTTGCTTTATTAAAGTAGCCCTGTTTATTTGTTCTCTTTGAAACACAGAAGTGTACTTACAGAACCACTGTAAGCTCCGATCACTTATACCTGGTATCCAGACTTTCACAGAATCACAGACTGGTTTGAGCTGGAAGGGATCTCAAAGATGATGTAGTTCCAAGCCCCCTGCCATGGGCAGGGACACGCTCCACTAGCCCAGGTTGCCCAAGGTCCCATCCAACCTGGCCTGGAACACTGCCAGGGAGGGGACAGCCACAGCTTCTCTGGGCAGCCTGTGTCAATGTCTTCCCTCACAGGGAAGAATTCTTTCTTTATATCTAATCTAAATTTCCCCTCCTTCAGCTTAAAGCCATTACCCCTTGTCCTATTGCTCAATGCCTTTGTGAACAGTCCCTCACCAGCTTTTCTGCAGACCCTCTTTAAGGTACTGGAAGGCTGCAATAAGGTCTCCCAGAAGCCTTGTCTTCTCCAGACTGAACAAGCAAAGCTCTCTCAGCCTGTCTGTATAGCAGAGGTGTTCCAGCCTTCCAGTCATCTTTGTAGCCCTTCTGTAGGCTCACTCCAACACGTCCATGTCTTCCTTTTTCTGGGGATCCCAGAACTGGACACAGTACTCCAGGTGGGATCTCACCAGAGAGTGGAGTAGAGAGGCAGAACTGCCTCCCTTGACCTGCTGGTTATGCTTCTTTTGATGCAGTCTAGGATACAGTTGGCTTTCTGGGCTGCAAGAGCACACTGCTGGGTCATGTTGAGCTTTTAATCAACCAACACCTCCAAGTCCTTCTCTTCAGGGTTGCTCTCAATCCATTCTTGTCCCAGGCTATAGCCGTGCTTGGGATTACTCCAACCCATGTGCAGCAGGCCCTTGATCTTATCTCTTGAATCTCATGAGGTTCACACACAGCCACCTCTCAAGGCCCCAATGGATGCCACCCCTTCCCTTCAATGTTGACCACACCACACAGCTTGGTGTCATAGGCAAACTTGGTAAGGGTGCACTCAATCCCACTGTCCATTTTGCAAAATATGTTAAACAGCCTTTGTCCCCAGTAGCAACCCCTGAAGAGCACCACTTGCCACTGGTCTCTACTTGGACATCTTGCTGATGACTGGAACTCTTGAGTGCAACCATCCAGCCAATTCCTTATTCACCAAGTGGTCCCCTCAAATCCTTGTCTCTCCAATTTAGAGACAAGGATGTTGTGCAGGACCATGTCAAATGCTCTGCACAAATCCAGGTCAGTGACATCAACTGCAGTTCTCTTATTCACCTACGCTGTAACCCCATTACAGAATGCCACCAAATTTGTCAGGCATGATTTGCCCCTAATGAAGCCATGTTTGCTATTACAAATCACCTCTTTATTTTCCATGACCATGAGCATAGTTTCCAGGAGGACGTCCTTCGCGATCTTGCTGGACACAGTGGTTAGAGTTTCCCCAGGTCTTCCTATTTTCTTCCTATTTTTTGAAAGGGTTATGTTTCCCCTTTCCCAGGCAGTGGGAACTTCACTGGACTGCCACAGTTTCTCAAATATGATGGATAGTGGCTTAGCAACTTCATCTGCCAAATTCTTCAGGATTCATGGATGCATTTAATCAGGTTCCATGGACTTGCACACCTCCAGGTTCCTTAGATGATCTTGAAATTGATCTTCCCCTAGAATAAGCAATGCTTCCTTCTCCCCATCTCTGCCTCTGACTTCAGTGACTTGGCCAACTGGGCGTTGCTGTTGCAAGCTTCCATTCTTCCACACTACTGGCTCCCCTCTCTCCCGTGAGTGCTGGTGGAGGAGTTTTTGGCTGTGAATCTACTCTATGTTCCAAATGCAGTCTACACCTTGAGTGTTCGTAGTTCTGGTCTGAGTGTCAGCTAGAATGCATGCCCTTGACCTGTGCAAGTAGTCACTGAACAGTACTGGGTTCTGTGTACTTTAAGTCTCCCACTTGGTCAGTGAAATGCCCCTCCTTTGAAGGGGTCCCCCTCCCTGCCCACCCCTTGTAAACTGCCATGCTTTCTGCTTCAGTAACTAGTTGATGAAAAAAAACTTTCATGCAGAACATACAGGAATGTTTGTGCCCTGCTCTTGCTAGAAGAACTTTAATTTCCCACCAAAAAACTAGGGAAGAAGTCTGCAATGACACACTTAGTAGTAGTTCTCTCTAATGAATTACACACTTAAATCCAAACCCAAGGATTTAAATTCCTAGATTACCTCAGTAGAATTAATTTACTAGCCTTCTCTTCCCCTAGAATTATTTTATTCCAAAGAAATTATTTTCAGTCTATGCTGTCCTTTCTTTCCTTTCTTCTTATCATTTAATTACTATTTGGTGCTATTCTACCATTTAGCTTTCATTTTTATCATTAATGAATGGGCACATGTTCCTGTATCTGAAATCCAAACATATCTGCTATCCTACCATATTCCTGCTCTCTCTAAACTCAGTTTCTGCAACCCGTACTTCACACTCCTCTGTCATGGTGTCTTTTACCTAGCATTCATGCCCAAATATTTCAGAACTTCCTACTGACTACAGGAACTCCCTTGTTTGTAGGCTCCCAGCTCGTATTGACTGCTTGGGTTTGGAGATCTCTGGCCCATATAAGTCTCATATTAGGCACAACTTTATTTAGAAATGGACTTAGACCCTAGCTCCTTGGCAGAGGCAGTCGGTCTCATGGTCAGCTACATCACACATTCTACACAAAATACAACCAACTTGCTAAAAAACAAACAAAAGTTCACCAATCTGCTGTGAACACTTATTAAAGCCACATCTCTCAATCTCCCTTAGTTGTTCTTGTCACCAACTTGGCACGCAAAGCCTTGTGACTCAATCCCCAATTCCTTGGTTGCAGCCACTGGGCGTGCCAGGCAGTCCGCCCCTGTCCTTCGGCCATGCTCCATCACAAACAAGATGCATAAACTCCCCATGAGCCAACAAACCAGTATTGGTTTTGCCTGAGGGGCAGAACCCATTAGACAGCTCTATTAGCTAACAGTATTAGGAACTGCTAACATTCAGTAATAAAGTTTTGTCCTGAATCATTCACCCCAGATTAGACACATCTGCAATTTGCTCTGCATTCACTGAGCAGCAAGGCATCATGCCAAAACTCCCCTCCATGCCTACCAGTCAAGCATGCAATACTGCACGTGGCTTCGCAATACTCTGTGTGGATAATTCCTGGTCAAGTTTACATCCAACGCTGTTTACAAGGTAGCTATTTTGACCCACTGTTGTCAAAGTCACAGAATTTAAGTAAAAAGTTACCCTTGTAAAGAGTTTTGCAGTCTCAGGGAAAAACAGGACCAAATACACATCACCTACTTGAAGTCATGCATATTGAAGGCCAGGGATATTAATTGCATCATGTAATGTTTCTAACAAGGTTTTGGGCAACCAAACTAGCTGTCAATAAGTTAGATGCTCACATCTCTGGCATAATTTTTTTTTTTAAATTAACAAACAAAAAAGCTGTCACAACATACGTCTTCAGTTGTCACTAGCATCTGAATTATATTACCTGAAAACTGTAAAAGTATACACTTCTGAAAAAAAAAAAATCCAAATAGCTTGTTCATGTGGCTTAATATCACAGCCACATACGTGACATTTCACATCTAGAAATTTCCTTTGTGTTTCTTTAGGAGGTTACATAGCAAACACACTAATAACACCATCCATACTTCAATACCAGCATGACTGCAAACTTTCCTGATTTACTAGCTATGGAGTTCAGTCCTAGGGCTTGTCTTTGCTATAAAATAAAGGTTATGCTTACAACAGTGACACAGAACTGAGATTGCTAATCCTTTATGTGTTTTAGAGCCAGTTCCACCTCAACAAGACAGCATGGAAGACTACATGGCCTGACTTAGTTGGAAAAGCTCATAGTAGTCCATTATTGTATCAGCCCTCTCTGCTGCTTCAACCCCAGGTAGCTCACCTGTCACTCACAGAAGAATCTGTCCTCCACACTGCAGTGCCCCTATGTACAGCATGGGCATCGCCTGGGGATAATGCTGCTTAGTCAGAGAAGTCAAAAGTCACACTTGTGACAACATCAGGTAACTTGTATTTTTAGGTGGAAACTCCAGACTCTTCCACTGCCTTTAAAATTACGAAGGCCTACAAAACTACACAGTACTTTATCTTCAGAAGACTTTCATCAGTTTAAGGAAACACCTATATGCAAATATATATCATGTTATACAAATACCATTATTAAATACTGCTGTTGTCTGAAGATGTAGGCACTTCCATATGAATGTTATTTTTGCAAATGTTTGCACGGTCTCTCTCATATTCTCATTTACCATTTATTTCCTCATTCAAGATAAAAATTGCTTTTAGACAGCTGCTACAAAACACCACAGCCAAAGTTTTGCCTAAAGTTTCATCGCCGGATCTAGTGCTAAATGGGTTACACTGCAGCTGCTATGATCTCTAACAAGAAGCTGAAACCTGAAATATGACAAATCACAAAATTTAAGGTTTTACAGAAACTTGTAAAACGTATTAAGCCCGCAGATTCTGTAGAAGTTATGCTTCTTTACTCCTATGAGTTGAACAACTCCCCCCAAAGAAACAAAGGACCAAATTTTAAATTGTATTACGAAGAACCCTCAAGCACTCTGTAAGATATGTGTGTGTATTTAAATCCAGCCCTTTTATTCTTCACTTTGCTGTCCCAGGCTTTAGCAGTTTCTGAGGCTAGTACAAAATGCGGCTGACAGCAGCAGCAGTTATATAGCACCCTTGGAGTGTTTGAAGTGTAAAGTTCATTAGTTCTACCTTAAGGTCATTCTTTTAATCCAACAGCCAAAATCTTATTCGCACTACCATGCTGTTACCTTGAAAAAAAAAAGAAAACTGCAAAAAAATAAAGACATCAGCTTGGATACTTCTTACAAGTGACAAGATCAGCACTAAAAATCCAAATCACAGTCAATACCTTTTAGCAAGTTTCAAGAAAGCAGCAAAACTATTCTTGATTGTGCTGTAAACCAAACAAAATTTAATAGAATGGATAAAGAAAATGAAGGAAGGAAGAAGACAAACATTTCGATACCTGATAATTGTGTGTTATAATTATTAGTTGAACTTGGCTTACAAATAGAATTTACTACAGAGTCTGTTGGGAATTACAAGACATGCAAATAACTGAATTTTAATTTCTTCTGTGTTTGTTTACTGATTTTTGTACATACAGTTTAAATTTTAACAAACTCAATTTTGCTTTATCCTCAGTGGATATTTGTACACTTATTAAAAAGTTATGTCAACAGAAGACTTTTAGAACACAAGGATTGTTTTAACAATTCTGAATCATATTTTTAAAACAAGAGGTAATAGCTCTAGAAGATACTCACTTGATTGATCCTGCAGAAACTCGTACAAGTTTACTTACCCGCACTGTAAGAAGTTTTTAAAATTAAATGGGACACACCTCTATGATAAAAGTACATTAGGATGTATAGACAACATCCTCTTTTTTAGGAAATAATCTCAGAGACCCAAGACTTATTGGTAATGTTAGAAACAAGTAGGTTTTTTTCACCCCAAATACTCATGTTCTTAAGGGTGGGAATTTTCAGTCTTGTTTGTTCAGAACAGGCACAGTATTTCTCTGCTAATTTAGCAGTCATCAAAAAGTGAGCTCCCAAATTTAGATCCTTACATACAAGACTCAAGAGTTATCAGTTGTAGCCCCCAATTTACCCTTTTATATTATACAGATAAACCATTCTCACACAAATGTTGTACTTCAACAAATATTAAATGTTTTTTATTTTACTCACCTGCACGCTAAGATGAATCCATTTCTTCACAAGAATTCTCCCCAGTGTCATTACTTTTATTGGTGGCTGCAAACCATTTACTGTGCGATAATAAAACATGGTCTCTTTCTCAGAGATTGAGAGTTTGAACACAGTCTGCCCATCAATAGCCTTTTCTATCACACACCTTTGGAAATAACCAAGAAAAACAACATAAGGTCAGAGGCACACACATATACACATTCTTGCCAAGGTGCTATCCTGTAAAGTGATGCTAACCAGAATACATTAAAATAAACATTAAAAATACAGCTCTTGAGAAGATGCTCAGTGACAGTGAAAGTCACAGGACATACTAAATGTAGAAGAACTTTAGCAAAGATATTTTCAGTCTTAACCTATGAGTGGGGGTTTTTGGTTGGTTGGGTTTGAGTTTTTTTGGGTTTGTCTTGTTAATTTAGTGTATGTAACCCCTGTTCACTTGGGGTGGAAGAGGGGCCCACTTTGCCTACTCTCTTCAGGGTTTCATGACAAACAACAGTGGCTGGCCAGCACTATTCAGGTCTCTGCTGCAATTTTTGTACAAAGCTGTGCAACAATGTCCACCCTATGGAGGCACTTACATATTTTTTTTTACTCTAAATAGTCAAATTTAATATAACCACATTTCAGAAATAAGTCTGTCTAGGTAAGGTAGCAACAACACTAGCTTTCCCCACATTCTCCCTTTGACATAGCCTTTTTTTTAGCCTAAGTGAACTAGAGCAGGACAAGTAGGACATCCAGCCATTTGTTGGGTTTTCTTCACAGAAGATTTCACATCAATATCAAATACAACACTGACATATAAGGTACAAAGAATACCATCCATAGCAACCCACAGTGCGTATCTCTCTGCTGAAACATTTTTGCCAATCCAATCACCATGATGCCAAGGGTCCTGAGAAAGCATAGGCTACACATGCTTGTGAAACAGCTATGTATCTTGTTAAGGTAACAAGGAACACAAGAAAAATTATTAATTTCTGCATTCCCATTTCAGCTGCTTGAGAAATCCAGTCCCAAATTTACGGAGCTATGAAAAGCCAAATATTTTAAGTTAGCACACTAATTTAGACTGGTGTAAGTCACAAGAAGCATATAAAGTTTGTACGAGACCACGATTTGCTTAGACTTATTTCAGAAAAAAAAAAAGTCCTCAACTACCAATAAGTGTCTTCACCTACTACGGATTCCTAAAAGAAAAATATCTAAAAGGCTGTTCGTTGATACTGCCATTATTCACCTTTACATCCAAGATAAAAATTATTTTAACTATTACCATTTTAGCCTGCTAGAATGTTGTCAATAAAGCAACATGGAAAATAGAGACTTCTGTTTTTCAAACCTTACTAAAACCCCATTTCTTAATATATTGTTAACTAGTCTTTTCAGTATTGTGTTTGCTTGTAAACATGCTAGTTTTGCTAGACAATAAACGTGAGGTAAGGCTCAGCTAAGTAGCAAAATATTTAGGAACCGGATTTACCCAGTTCCTGGATAAACAATAATTGGATAATCCAGGTTTTTGTTTATTTTAGTTATCTAAAACAAACACCCCCACGTTGTTTTTATCCCCAAAGGTGTCATGACTTTAAGAAAGGAAGTGACCTTGATGCACATCACTTTCAAAACTGGAAAGAACAAATGTGAATTGTGACTCACTGCTGAAAAAGAAAAATCAAGAGTCAGAAAACAGAGGAAAGGAAAAAGAGAGGGAAAAAAAAAAAAGAGAAAAATTAGTGCTAACATAGGTGAAATAGGCATAAGCATTACTTCTGACTCTGAGCACTATTTTCCATTTCAGCCAAGATTACAAAATGAAACCACTGTTCCTTGTAAAGTTTCCATTTTCTGTTAACTCACAGTCCCACAGAGTCAGTTCCTGTCTATGTAATTCTCTACAGTGGGGTTGTAGGGAGAAAAAGCAAGCAACACAAGTCTGCTTTAGCAGCTTTCTAAGGAAAAAAATATTCTAGAGAATGTAACATAGCTGCACCGGTGATCCCCACACATTAACTGGAGCACTTGCAAATGGAACATCTGCACGTGTTCAAAAAAATCAGATGTATGGTACCATCAGGCAACTTTCCCTTTCAGTCCAATCCCTAATGTAAAACAACTCAATGTATATATAGATATAGGATGATTTTAGTCCTTTAGATAGATAACATTAAGAAATACATCTACTGCCTATTTCACAAGCAGGCCTTTTTCTCCAACCTTTCTCTACGTAAAAGGCTCCAGCTCATTTCTCTCTCA
>VZTU01036625.1:0-21573 GCA_013400835.1 Zapornia atra | reverse complement strand
GTTGCTATCCTACTTTTTGTCTTTCCTCAGAAAGAAAAGCTGATGAAGGTGGGATGCTGCCACATCCCAACGTTGTCATAGCTTTCTCACCGTACCTGCTTCCAATAATCCAGGAGATGCTGCTTAATTTACAGTATTGCAGTTGCTTATAGATACAGCCCCATTCTTCCAACAAACATCTTGTGACGATGTTCTACCTTCTAACCTAATTCCTACACATAATACTAGAAAGACAGCTTTTCATTACTTTTTATAAGGTCAAGAAAACTGTTTCTATCCCCTTTCATGTTGTCTGAAGATATCCTATCTTTTCTTCTCCAGTAAGATTTTTTACTTAAGATGTTTTACTTTTAATTTGACATTTACAACCCTTATTTCTCAGTTCCTGAGTTAAAGTTTAATTTATTTTTGAAACAAATGAGTCCCGTCAACCCCCTATTTATTCTGTATAATCCTCAAGGTATGTCCAGGGCAAGTCAAACTAGTTTTCAGCTCACAGAGAAAGCATAAGACATAAGATTTGTAGGAATCGCTTCCTAAAGAACATTGATAAAAAGTATTATCAAGATATCAATACAGAGGTAGTATTAAATTAATAGCATTATTAATAAATCTGTTTGTTCTGTTTAGTCATATAATATTATAGAGGTGGTATGAAGACCTACACTACTAGCAAAACAGTTTACTGATTTAAAAGATTGTCCTTACAACTGCCAGGGTTTGCAGAGGTGGAAACTGAATAATTCTCTCCATACAAATTCATTCATTTTTAGCACCTCAAAATCAGCCAAGTCTCTTTCTGTCTCTGTCTAGTTAAACATTAAATGCTGAACTCCTACCTATACCACAAGTGACGAATTACATTTTTTTAAACTATTACTACAAATAGTAGCATGCATCTGGTTTCAATGTTTTTTTTCTTTCTCCTTTCTGTCAGTCTGAGTCTGTTTGAAATACTGCTACACAGTGGAGCAGTAACCGCAGGGACAGAAGGGGATCACCTAAGGACTGAAGGAACATATGTACTTTTCAAATACATACATCAAATATTGCAAAAGATAATTGACAACCTCCTTCTGGTATAAATCAAATTTTCAAAGACGTGGTCTCTGCTTTCTTCATATAAGAGTCAATCAGAGTATATGGATGTTTACTGTGAGGTTAATCACTAGACAGTAATTGCCTGTCTGTACTGACCAAATAAATCAGTTCCACCCAAAAGATAAATTATGAAGAGATCCTGGATATTGAGCTTTAATAAATATGATTAATTACTTGAATTCTCTCAAAACAACATAAACAATATGATTTCCAGACTAATCTACTGAAAGAAAATTACAAAACATAATTGACCATAATTTTGGGTAATGTGGAGGGCAAATGGGAAACATCAAACTTGAAAACAAACTTTCCACCATAAAAGGAAACTGCTACAATTCAAGCTAATGAACAACAATTGTCTGAATGCAATATGTTTCTGTATTAGATACAAAAAAAGAAAGAAGAAAAGGTGACAGAACTCCTTCTCTGGAACTTGATTCTTGGTTTATGTGGTACTTTGAAGGTGCAAGAGCTTACGTATGGAAATATCTTTATGAACTGTATGAAGATAGCTCACGTCCAATTAGCCAGGAAAATCCTGTTTGTGTCTTCTTTTAGGAATATACTGTGGAACCACACTGCATTACATAGATCCTGATGTACTGCTGCCTTCCGGTGCTATCACATAATTTTAGAGGCTAATTTTTTACCTTAGGTTTATGCCTAGCTATATTGTTCACTTTTGTAAAACAGAAGTTAGAGGTTTGGTGAGGAACTGAAAATTTAATGGACCATTCTTCATATTTTTCTGCTGCTGTGGACATTACTACCACGGTATATACTTTGTTTTCATACATGATGTATTTTACATATTGATATGGTAGTTTTAGATGCAGAGTATCTTAAATTCATCTTCTTCAATTGCTGTTTGCTAAATTATATTTTATTTATGTTACATAATTACCCTGGAACTTGATACTTCAAAATGTTTTGAAGCCAAGAATAAATGGATTAAAAAAATAATCATACCAATGGAAAATCAATAACCACAGCACATGAGGATTGAGAGCAGGAAGTTCTTAAACTATAAACAACAGAAAGCTAGAAGAGAATACTAGAGGAATAATGCTACTGTGCACCAGCCGTGCACTGCCCAAACACTACCCCGTACATACGTATCACCCTGTCAGCCCTGTCATTGGGCTAGAGCTACTGCTTTTGAGTTGTGGCTGTAGCTATTCCTATATCCCGATGCATTTAAACACATGAAGTATGATAGACTTAATGATCTTATTTTCTGATTATTTTCTGTTACAGGTCCTGTTTGCTGAAGCTACCTGTTCTTTGTCCACATTTTCTATTCAATGTCAAGAGTTACACACAAGGTTTTGCAGTAGACCAAAACTCAGACTTGTTCCAAATGTTACACGCGAAGTATTCAGGACAGCTTTGATGTATCAGCCATTCATATGTAAGCACACAGCAAATTTTTTTACAAAAGCAGTTATGTAGGCATGACTCAGGCACAACTCAAATCACAATATTCAGTGGGGTTTTTTGTGGGTTGTTTTTTTTTTAATATGAGATAGCAAAAGTCTGTAATTACCTGTAACTGTTAATTCTGTAGTTCTTCTAACAACAAAGAATCCATATTTTAACTCACAAGTGTAATTTCCAATGTCATCCTCTTTAACTTCCCGAATGACAAGAGCATCCTTTTTGAACACAATACTTGATCTCCATGTCTTTGACTTGCATTCCTGTTTAAAGACAATAGAAAACTTCAGTGATTGTGTTTTAACACTGAAATTGGATGACTGTTGACAATGCTTCTCAAAGCCAGAACGCTAGACAAGAGCTCAGTCTAATTATGAACATCATATACACAGAATACCTAAAAATCCAGCTCTATTAAACATTGATTAAAAAGAAAAAAGACTATAGAATTTTATTAGCTCATTTAATACTTTTCCCTCTGACAATAACAGTGACTTATTTGTCACTAAATTTGTATCTGTGATCCATGACTGTTAAATTGCCAGCAGCTACAGATTGCAGGGAGATTTTTTTTTATATATATATTCTTTAAAGAAAATTATAGCTAAAGAAGTAGAGAAACAGAAGACGAAAATGAAAAACAAGGTTGTTATATATCTTTCAAAAAACATCTTAGAATCAAAACTTGCTGAACTTGTAGCAAAAGGTGAGTTTTGTGTCTACAAAAATGAGTTAGTATTTCAATCTTTACTACTTAAACATTACTTCTTATGCTACCATATGCATATACATTTTTGTAGGTATGCTTCTTAGCTCCCTGAAATCAGTATTTTCATCTAAGTAACCCAGGTACTATTTGAAATAGCTTTACTTTGAATATTTGTAGCATTCTAAGGTTTTCTAATTTTTCTGGTATTGCAAACCAGTAGTAGAAATTAGAAATTACATTAGAAAAACTAGAAAGAGAGATTTTATAATTAGAAAATCAGAAAAACAGAATGGTTCTTTTTCATAAGAAAAATTGTTTTCAATGAACTGTCACAAAATATTTTGCTTGATTATCTTAGCAGAATCATTGCTTATACAGTAATTAAAAAAAAATGTTAAAAGTACACAGGATTGTTTGAGCTCATTCACACAAACTGTCAATTCTGCAGAATCCTTCTGGGTCAGAAGTTTTTACTTATTAGATAAAATAGTCTTGTGTACCATATTTAAACGCAGTTATGTAACCAAGTAAATTGTTGGACTTTTAAAAGACAACTACAACACATACCAGCATGTAGCTAAGCGAGGACTTCCTATATATGCAGATTTCTGTGGACAAAATACACAGAATCTAATTTTCAGATTTCCCGAACTGTTTGGGGACTTTAAATTGTGGGCATTACAGTACCGAGGTACCAAGTATTTCCTGTACATGATAAGAAACACAGAATTCAACCTGCTCTTTATGGAAGCTCTAGTGAACTGTCCACAGGCACCACCATTTGCAAGAATTTGGCCCTTAAGTCATGTTCTAGAAATCAGTATACAAGAGAGAAGTAAAATTATTCATAAGAACAGTGAAATCAGTGATATTATTGGACATCTTTCTGAATTTTATCCTTCATAATTAAGCCCTGCATTCAGATAACAGCATGCATAGTTATCCTATTAATATTTTTCCAAATAGATTTTATGTCTGAGTTTTTAGAAGCACAGCCTTTAGCCTGGTAAGGCACACTAGCTGCATAAGCAGCTCACATGGCTTTACCATAGCAGGTCAAACCAGCCCAGACTAGTAATACTCTTGTAACTCGCTTGTTAGCTGAGCTGTCAATTCTTTGTGACGTCTATAATTTGATATTAAGAAAATGCATCTTCTGAAGTTTACTAAAGGAAGCATTTGCATCTGTCTCTTCCATTTAGTTCATTTTTTCTTGTCTTTAATTCTGTTGTCTGTTCTTAAAAAATCTCAAAACAAGTCAAGATTCATATCATATTTACATCATGAAAATAAATGCATCATGAAAACACATCATGAACATTGCATAATATCTTATTGAAGCTGAAAATCTTTTACATCCCTTACCTTATACCAGAGAATTTCAGGCTCCCTAAATGGAAACAAAAAATCCTCAATTTCAGGGCATGAGATTTCCTTGCTTTTGCTAAGTTCAGCTTTCTCAAAATATTTCATCTTTGAATTGTAGCACAGTCCAGTGTCATTTTCACCCACTGTCAGCGAAATGGACACTTTCATACAGTAAGTTGAGTTTCTGCAATGCAATAAAAATAGAAATAAAATTGCAATATGAAAGAAGTGCCAATGTATACAACATTGTTTTGAAGTCATTATTTTCATCCCAAGCAAGACCGAAAATCACACATTGCATTTTGTTTGCATTTTATATCTGTTTACAATAATTCTACTTTTCTCAGCCGCTAACTACAATATTCAGAAGGTGTTTACCTCACTCTGTGACTAAAGGTTTATCTCTCCCTTTTATCAAAGTCCTTCTAACCTTATTGTGTATTCAAAAATAGTTTCCACAAAGGCAAATAAGCAATAAAAGTTCCATGTATTTACCTGTGAAACCAGACAAGCAACTTGCAGACAGACACCACTACGACAGGTTGCAGGGGTGAACAGATCATGTTGTAGTGCCACAATCAAACAATCTGGAACTTGGACACCATACCAATAGCCACCTACCCTGGGGGTTGACCTGATGATCTCTTGAGGCCCCTTCCAACTGCTACAATTCTGAGATTCTGTGATCACATCTGAGCATGCTTTGAAGTGGAAGTGGTAACCCTTTCGAGCCTTTTATTGAAATGGGTCTTGTGACCGTTCCCATTACAAAATAAAGGATGTTTTAACCTAATGGACTGCTAACTTGTTTATCTTAGCCTTTAGCAACCATACTCCCAGAACAAAATCTTGCTTCTGCATTACCTACAATCTTCATTAGTTTTGACTCTCTCCTGAAATTTTTTACTCTCTTTGATGCTGTATATTGATAAACCAGACAGCCAGAGACTAGGGAACATAGTCTTCTTTCCCAAATTTTACTATGCACTTTAATTAGGCTCAAAGACAAAATTATTTATTTATTTGTTTTTAATTTTTATGCATTTCCAGGTGGGCAGCAAATGAGTGTGTAAAGTTGAATACTCCCCAGGAACATATTGTGACAATGCAAGATTTCCCTCCTACTGGTTTGTAAATGCATTTGACCTCTTATCTGCTGAAAGAGGATCCTGCAGAGAGCACTGAGGAGACATTAACCCTCTAATTTCCATTCTCAGACTCTATAAGCTGATTGCTGATTTACAACAGACTTGTATTGGACATGGCATAATCTCAAAGATGGCTTGTTGTGGTTTTGTGTGGCAGTATTCTGCTGGAGGAGGGGGCTGCAGGGATGGCTTTTGCAAGAAGCAGCTAGGAGTTTCCCCTAGACCCGACAGAGTACACACCAGCTGGGCTCAAGGCCAGACCTGCCACTGAACAAGGCTGAATGCATCAGTGATGGTCATAGTGCCTCTGGGAATCACATTTAGGAGAAAAAAACCCACAAGCAGCTGCTTTTTGCCATCAGAGAAGGGAGTGAGAAGATGTAAGAAACTGTGCAGGCCCCAAGGTCAGTGAAGAATTGGGGAGAGGAGATTCCCCAGGTGCCAGAGAGCAAGATTCCTCTGCAATTTGTGGAGAAGACCATGGTGGAATGGCTGTCCGCCTGCAGCCCATGGAACATGATAGGGAGCAGAGGCTCCACACGGGAGCAGGTGGAGACATATGGAAGACACTGTGACCTATATTGGAGCAAGCTCCTGGCAAGACCTGCAGCCCATGGAGAGAGAGAGAGAAAGAGAGAGAACCACGCTGTTGGCTGGGGAGACTTGTGCCTCCATGGAGGACCAGGCTGGAGCAGTCCGGGCTTGAGAGACTGAGAGACATTCTATGATTTATGACTGCACCCCATAGAAGTGACCCATGGTGGGGCAGCTGGTGAAGAGCTGAAGCCCCATGGGAAAGGACTCATGTTGGAGAAATTTGTGGAGGACTGTCTCCTAAGGGTGGGACCCCATGCTGGAGCAGGGGGAGGGTGTGAGGAATGCTCACCTGCTAATAAATAAAACAACTCATGAAGAACTAACTGAAACCCCATCCCCATTTCCCCTCGCCCCCTGACACCCTAGTGGGGAGAAAGGAGGGAAATCATGACTAAAGTCTGCTATGAAGGGAGGGGTGGGGGGAGGTGCTTTAAGATCTGGTCACACTTCTTATTACCAGACTGGTGTCACTGGGTGTGCAGGGCAGTGTCATCAATTAGAGAGTTTCTTTCCTTTATTCTGTGTTGAGTCTGTTGTGCCCGTGACGCTGATTGTGGAATGATCTCTCCCTGTCCTTATTTCGACTATATACTCTCAATATATATTTTCTCCCTTGTCCAGCTGAAAAGGGGAGTGATAGATGCTTTGCTGAGCATCTGGCCTCCAGCCAGGGTCAAACCACCACATGGCTCTATTTCTCCTTCCCTTTAGAGTTCTTAATATCTGTTTTCTTTTCCTGTTCAAGAAGAGGGGAGAGAAATGCTTAAGAACAATGAATAAGGAACAACTTCATTCAAAGAACACTACAGTCCATTTTCCTAGATTAAAAAAAAAAAAAAAAAAAGAATACTCTTAACAATGTAAATTCTGGAATGGAATTACCCTTAGCTCTCCAGCTATTCACACACTTGTAAGGAAAACAAACATAAAATTATTTTCTTATATTGAAGCTGAAAGTATAATTCATTAGTCCTTTCAATAATTTGGATGCATAAAGCTAATACAGTTGTTTAAAATTTATGCAAAGCAAACAATGCACCCACTGAATAGGGATCACTCTTGCTGCTTTTAAGTTGTTTAAGAGCCGATCGCTATTTTTATCTCTACATGCAATTTAAAATATTTCTGTATTTTAAAGAACATATTACTGTACATTATGTTATTCTTCCATTAATGTGCTACTTGGAATATTTGTTTATGATGTTACTTGAAAACAACATTAAAAGTTACTGAAGAATTTTTTTTTCAAAGTTGGTAATATTCTCTATCTCTTCTTGAGATAATCATCCCTTGGTCTCAAGTCTAATTGGTCCATCAAGCTCTGAGGTGAAGCATACATTAACTAGGTAAGAGGACTCCACTATTGGTTGACAGTGAGCAATACATAGCAAGGTACTGGCTGTTTAATTTGCACTTAGAAATATTCTTTTATTCCTTTTGATATGGTTGAGGATTATGTTGAGTTCATATTACTGACCTTCATTTCTCGAAGGAGCTTGGAAGGAAAAAAACCCCACACAAAATCACATTTAACTGTCATCGCATTCCCTGAGGAAGCAAGCTATGTAAATTGCCATATATGGGTTTTTTTGTCTTCCCTCAGTATTAGGAGTGAATTGGCCACAAAAACTCTTTAATATTTTGGTCTAGAAAGAATTCCGTTCTGCAACAGTGGCAATGTCAATTGCCAGAGCTGGAATTCCTTCTGAGGCACATCCAGGTTTCCATTGCAACATCAGATCCTTTACCAGATGCAGCTTAGGCTTCCTGCTCCATTAGAAGAGAGGTATTTAAGAAACATCTCAGAATGTTTAAACCCACTGTCTGAAGAGGTTGATAGTATCTAATGACTCAAAATTGTGCGTGTCTGTGATTTGAGTCATATGGATATAAACCTGCAGACATAAGCACAAATTGACTGGGCTTTAAGGTAATTATGTTCTAAACTGTCAGATATAAGGTACTGAAACATTTTGGGTGGATATTTTGTCCTCTGTGATCTCTGACAGAATTTTTTCTCAAAAGCATAAAATATCATAAAAAGAACTTAGAGCTCTGGATGCCTCCCAGTGACATAGGCTTTCTTATTGCGACTCTAAGTGCTAACTGCACTGTCAATCTGACTCGTCTTGTACGCTGTGTCAGAAACCAAGGCTGTTGGGATGAAACAAAACTCAGAAAGAATGACATACAAAGCAGAGTAATACAAACAGTATGAGCAAAGGAATCCAAGATAATGGCCACACAGAACAGAAAGAGGGAAAGAAAATTAAACAGTCTCCAGGTGGGCATAAAGAAGGAAGATGTCATGAGTTTCTGATTACAGCTGGATACAGTAGATATGGAACCCCTCAGCTACGAGCAAGCATAGCAGGCAGCAGAGCCCTCCAGCAAGCATGCACATACTGCAGCAGGTAAAAAAATTTCATGTGTTAAAACTAAGAAAAAATTCTATGTGTCTCTTACTGGAGGCACCAGATCAATCAAACCAACCAACCAACCCATGTTGTGAGGTCAAGGAACTATTATAAGCCAAGGGAAACTCAATGCTACATTCCTTTCTAAGAGCAAATGTGGAAAACAATTTTCCTCCTTTCATTCTCCAGTGTGGTCAAAACTGTGTATCATTATCACTAGGCAGTTAGACTTGAAAGCAGTACCTCTCTAAAACTTCAAATCTGCAGCTCTTACTCAAGTAAAAAGCAGGCAATTAAAGTCTCATAGGTTATGAATACATTGTAGAGGGTTAAGTCGATCTGCAAGTATTTCCTATAATCCACAAGACTAATTTATTAGGATAAGGAAAATATTCCTCCACCTGCTACCACTGATGAACAAAAATTACTTCATATGGTATGACAGATGCTGCTCCTGTGCCCGACACGAACCCATGCAGCCATCTTCACCCAACATGTTGTTTATACACAATTTGTCTGTAACTTGTTAAAGTAAAAAAAATGGCAACAATAATTATTTAACATAATGATTCCATTACAGATCTCATTTGTAGCCATTTATCATCTTTAGAATTTTAAGGCCCAGTAGTAATGGATGTGTGATTGAATGCTGTGATAAGAATAGGACAGAAAAACATATAAAAAGGTTTAAACCCTCTATGACTTGTATCCTAGTAGTAGTTGCTCTAATGTCCAGCTTCACACAGTTTCCTTGAATCAATGGTTCATCTTTCCTTATCTGATATTATTTAACCTCCTTGTTGTACAGCAGCCATCTGAGAGCACATACGGCACTGACTGACAATAACAAATGACTTGTGCTTTTCACCTCTGCTAGAAATGACATCCTGCTCACCAGTTCATCAGTACCTATTTCACCTTAATGTTAGTTGATCTGGAACTGTCATAGATGTAGATTCATACAGTGTATCTTTCTATGGGATACCTTGATATGCAGACCCTGTGGTACAGAAGAGAGTGAAGAGTGGAAAAGCTCTACATGTAGAAAAGTACATGCTTAAGTCTGAGGAAAAGAAAAGTATGAATTGTGGAAAACTTTTTCTCTGCCTGAATTGACATCCATTTCAGGGGGTTGTTTCTCTGAGATGTTGGCTGGAAAATGCACATATGTATTTCATGGGTAAGTAAAAAAAAAACCAAACCAAAAATCCCAACAGCAACAAAAACCCTAAAGGAAAGACTGTGTAGAGAATTTTGGGACAGACTTGCTAATGTATCTTTTTCCATTGTTGTTCATGTCTAGCAAAACCAACTGCTGTGAAGTTTATCACACAATACCTATGAAATCAACAGTGCTCAAAGATCTACATACCACACAGGTAAAATTCTCTAAATATTGTCAAGGTCTAAGCTTTTGAGTATTTCTGGAAAGCCAAAGATACTGTATTTCCCATCTTGGTATTTTTTTGATCAAGCACTATGATAATGAGAATATCCCAAGGATACACTTTTGATCAATGCTAGTCAATCAAGTAGGAAATATGAGCTGTTGAGAAGAATCATGAATGGTGAATGGACCTGTAAATACAGAACTTTCATTAATATAAGGCTGAGTTCTTGTCTGTTCAAATGCTTCTGACGTGGTTCTTTATTGAATACAGATGATAAAAGTGCACACATATAAAAGTGTATATCTGAAATTCTTGTTTCTGACTGGTTTGTTGTTTGTTTTTCTTTTTCCCTCCCAAGAACATTATGAAGTCTGTACTGTAATCCAAAATATCCATGCATAGACATAGATCAACTTGTCAAACTTCAGAAAAAAGTTTTTCTAAAGTCTTATTTGAGAAGCTTAAGGACAACAGAACTTTAGGAGTACAAAGCAGGACAATGTTTGCTTTAGTAAGATTAGATTATCTTTGTTGGTTGTTTTCATTTCTTTGCGGGGGTTCCAAAATTTTTGCATTTACAAAGTCACAGCAGAAAAATCCTTCTGTTTCATAAAATCAAGTTATTAATCTCCTGTAATGCTAAAAAAACTAACCCATAACATCAATCTAGTATTACAAGCAAGAACTGAAAAAGAATTTGATAAATAAAAAAGACAGGACATTGGGAAATACTTCACAGCAGCCTGCAAAGACAAATTTCACATACAGCTGAAAATTAACTTTTGCTTCATTCTGCTCCATATGAAAGAACATAAAGAATATGGATTAACCATACTTTTCTAGAAAAAACAGGAAACATTTTTATGTCTACAGGATCAATATATATTTTCCTTCTCTTTTTAAAGGTAAGTATACAAAAATCTCTCGTAGCTGATTTATTCTTTTTTATGCTTTTTTGTAGTTCTCACCAGGTTTTGTGTATTTTTCCCCTGCATTTTTTATTCTATCCTGTATTTCAACTGTTAAACAAGAATTGATTTCTCGGAAAGCACCTCTAAACTTGTGAAACACCCAGCAGATGTAAGAAGAAAAAGGGATGTTTTATCACATTGCAGAAAAAAAAAACCAAAAAAAAACCAACCCTGAAAAATAGCACTTGACCAAGCAAGTTGTCATTTAACAGTAGTAGGAAGGAAAAAACACACAGACAAAATCCCACAAATTAACTTCTAAGCCATTAAAAAAAAACCCAACAAACTTTTTTTTTTAAATTCATATTCTAAGTAGATGACCAACACAATAGTAGAAATAAATCTCTTACAAATTACATACTGACTCACTGTATTAAATTCTTTGTCAGGTAGGTAATAAACAATAGTAAGTATTATGCTTCCAGGTTAAAAAAAAGAATAGAAAGAGTGATATATAAAAGATATTTAGAGGTGGGGTTTGTTTGGCTTTGCCTCGCATTTGTATGTTGCATGGGATCCCACTGAATGGATGTGATCAGGAACATTCTGCATATCACCTTCATACTTAACCTTTTGCCAGGCCAGCAAGTTTTCTATGACACATGGAAAACACAGAATCCCTAACACTGGATGTGGGATGTATATGCATTTTTTTCCCCTCTTATGGAAATGATGTAGGGGCAAGAACTTATACAATAAAAATGAGCAAGGAACATTCTCCCAATATTTCTAAATTCTACCATGTCAAGTATGTCCAAGAGTTTTTTGACCTTCAGGTAAGACAATGCAATTATATTTTCATACACTTACATACGCTTAAGTAAGGTCCAAAATAACTTGAAAACAAACACTGGTTCAGAAATGACAGCTGTAGTAGCCATGACACCATTTTGATATTAATTACTTCATAGGCCTGCCACCATGCAAAAAACTGTTTTCCCTATCATTCTAGTAAACAAGCTATTAAGAACAAAGAAGCAAAAAATACACACAGGCACAGATGAGAAATTCTTAGACAGTAAATATCCAGCCTAAACCTCCCCTGTCGCAGGGAGATTTACTGTTTTTAATATAGTATGTTAACTCCAGGTGGGGTTTGTTAATAGTACTGTAGATAGTCCAATGTATTGTCAACTAATCCAGTACAGTTTGCCATTACCTCTGCACAACATGAAAGTACAATAGATTACTACATGAGAAAATTATAAAAAGATACATGTGTTTTAATTCCTAGTGGTATATTCAAATTTGTTTATAACATTATTATAGCATGTAATACATAAAAATAAACAAACTCAAAAAACAAACAGTGTAAGTTCTATATGAAAATGAATTAAAGGGGGAAGTGACAAATTTTTTAGAAAACTCAGTCAGCATAATGTTCAATGTCTAATAGTTGTTAATATACAAGAGACTCAACCAAGTTGCTAACAGAACAAAAGAAATAACAATTTATCCAAATCAACTTTATTTCATTTTTGATACATATAGATAGTGAAGGTAGTAATCACAGAATACTAGCAACTGCTAATAATATATCACTAATAGATTTTGTTCCATTAATTACTACTGACCAGTGATACCTGTACCATGTTATTCAATGTAGTTATATTTAAAGTAACAGATCTATTTAATCGGAATTTGGTATATATTTAAATTCTAAAATAATAACTTTGCCATCCATACACAAAGGTATCCTATCTCTGCCTGACTTGGTACAGGAACCTTAAATTTAAATGAGGCTGAAGTAGTAATATTAACCATCTACTGATTTACAGATTTGTGTTATAACGGTTAAGAGACTGTGGGACAGGGAGAGTCAGAAACTAAGAAACTTCATATTACAGCATCACAGAATCCCCAGCTGGTTTGGGTTGGAAGGGACCTCAGAGCCCATCTAGTTCCAAACCCCTGCCATGGGCAGGGACACCCTCCACCAGACCAGGTTGCCCAAAGTCCCATCCAGCCTGACCTTGAACACTTCCAGGGAGGGGGCAGTCACAGCTTCTCTGGGCAGCCTGTGCCAGGGGCTCACTGCCCTCACAGGGAAGAATTTCCTCCTAATATCTAACTTAAATCTGCCCTCATTCGGTTTAAGGCCATTACCACTTGGTAATATTTCAAAAAATAGTTTTGCCCTATGATGTCTACTCTCAGATTTTATCTACTCTCAATCAGTATGCTGTGATGTGATTGCTTTGGAAAAATGGCACCCTATATTGGCTAAACCGACTGTGTCATCACAGGATACTTTTTGGGAGGTTTCTTTTCTGTGTGTGTGGTTTGGTTTTGTTGTTGTTGTTTGATTTGGTGTTGGTTTTTATTGTTGCTGTTGTCATGTAGTTTTGATTTGGGTTTTTTTTCTAACCAGGGAAATAAGAGCTAACAGGCTAGTCAGTTGATTGTTCTTTAATCTGTCCAATCTCAATGTTCAGAAGTGTAAAATAAGCTAAAAAGTTTTCCTACCTAAAAATGAAGGTTTAATTTACTTATTTTATTCAATAGATTTTTGATCACAAAAAACTCCCACAGATTTAAAACCTACAAATTAATTAAAAAAACCCCAACAAAACCCACCACCACCACCAAAACCAAAACACACACCCGCAACACCCACCACCCCACCTCCCCCAAACAAGCAGGAAGCATGAATCTGGGGATTTTTATTTAAGGCAACAAATCCATTTAAATCTAATTTATCTGAACATAAAAAATTAAATTAGCAGGTAACTTGTCAGAGAGAAAAGGAGGACAAGGAAGAGGAGTCACAAGAGGGAAAGCAGACAAGAGAATACACAGAAAGAATAGTTTCTCTAAACTTTAACACATACAATATTGACACTATATTTGAAGGAATTGCTTAGAGAAGTAGGCACTTACAGCATAATTTCTTTATAAAATAGAACTCTAAAATGGTCTAAATGGGTTACTTTTATGAAACTCTTGGATTTTTCCTGACTGGAATAAAACCTAGTTTTTAATTGTCAATCACCTATTCAGCTTCACCAGAAGGACCTAGTGGAGGATTTATGCAGCTTGGTGCTCTCCAGGCAGCATCCCTCACCATCCGTGGTCATGACAAAAAGCAGGAAACTGGTACTCAATTCATTACTTGTCCACTAGAGGCAGTGCTTTGCCATCCATACCCTTCACCAGCAGGGTCATTCAGTGTAGTATAGCATATAACTTATACTGAAGACACACTGTCCTTGGGACTACAAAGTCCTTTGGAAAGCCCTCACCACCCTGCTGAGGAGGGAATTTTAACCCATCCCTTGTTTAATTTACTTGTAGAGTTCTTTCTGTATGAAGATGCAGTTCTACTCATCAAAGGCATTCGGTACAAGCCTATCTTCATCTAGTACACAAAAGCAGAATTCAAAGGAGGGAAGAGCAGAGCAAATAGACCTTTGTTGATCCTGGCATTGATCATCATGCATAACAGCATCTTTCTACAATTTTAAATAAGGTGTAACGGAATCACAGTACAACAACAATACCTGTTGAATGCAGCAATACCCACTAACAATGTTTTTCATATGAGACAGCATCCTTAACTCTTTACATTCTTCTGCATACCTTTTATTTTTCCTTCATTTTCAAGGGATGTAATACTTGTAGTACATATACTGGCATGGCACTGGATTTTTGCAGGGTTTATTAAACATGATGACTAATCAAGAAGTTAACTGGAAGAAGAGCAGCATGCTCTTTCATTGTACACCATGAGAGCAAATTCAGATTTTTCATTTTCAGTAGCATTGCTAGAAGAACAGCAGCAAGCTTAGCATTGAGGTAAGTTCTTTGCACAGAGTTGTGTTTTACTACTATTTACCAGAGTAAACCAACTGGAGAGCAAACAGTAGGCAAAAAAATCCCCTTATCATACAAGCTGAGTTGGGAAAGTAAACTTATTTCCAACTCCTCCTAAAGTAGACATTAAAAAAGAAAGTCTGGGAAATGTATTTTCTTCACATTATTTTTAATTTTAATATGTAAACTTAGCCACTGATGTCAATATCTACTGTCTACAAATGGTCCATCCCATTTCGGGGGGAAACTTTTGTTGACTTCATTAATTGGCCTTTTCGTGTTTTTGTGGATACAATTCAGTCCATTTTCAGTCCAAGAAACTTCTGTCAGAGTTATTCGGGTGCCTGAAAGCTGGATAGGAAAGCATTCATTCAATAGAAAAACAAAACCAAGTTATTGATAAGCTATTTGTGCTTTTGGCTACTGGCTCCAAAGGCTCTTTGTGATCTTTAAAACTTTCACATTTAAATAAATAAATAATTTTTTAAAATAAAGCCTTTTGATAGCAAGGGGGCTGTTTGAGGACATGCTTGAGGCCATGGGCCACATGGCAAGGGAGGGAGGCCAGCATACCCTCCTGCAGCCACAAGTGCTGTCATGAAGCGAGGTCCCCTTGGTGACAGAGGCAAACGTTGATGCCCTCAGCAGTCTGTGGCTTCTGGACCATTTGTTCAGGATAGCAGTTTTCAAACTTATAAAGCAAGGTTGCCCTTTGTTCAGTTGTGGGATTTTTTCCTCAAAAAAACCTCAGGGATGGCTGGCTCCCATACTCCTTGGCTCTGGCAGTTGAAAACAGGCATTGCCTTTTCCACAACGCTTCTAGAGCCAACATTGCTGCAAGTGCTGGGGCAGTGCTGCTGGAGTGGGGGAAGAGAGATGAAAAGTGGAGAGTGATGGACAGAAGCTGGCTGGAATTCTCCTCTGTGCCTTATAAATTATCTCCTGTTTCCACACCCGGGGGGGCCAACCCAGTTTGAAAACTGTGTTTGACCTCAATTGAATTATATAAGCACGGATTTCTTCCCTCAAGGGTGACCTAATTATATGTGTGATACTATAAAATGACCCACTACACATGAGCCTGCAGGACTATTTGAATATCAATGCTCTGTAAGCTACTTGTTTTAATATGTGTGAGTTAGTCACGCTGGAAAATATTGATCAATTTTAGTGCCTATTTCCATCCTTGGAAGTAAAAATTTTAACTTCCACCACAACTGGTACATGCTGCCATCCCACATTCCCGCTTCTCCTCTCCAGCACTGCAAAAGAGAATGTCAAAGTACAAAATCTAACTGCACTGGAATAACACTTTCTTTGTGTTAGAGAGACCTACTGGCCAATGTGAAATAAAAATTAGCCTTTAGAAAGAGAATTCAATTTTTTCATCCCTTATAATACCTTAGAACTTCTTTTGTAAGTAAGCTGGAAAAAAATATGTGTATACTTTTATTTTATTGACTTTTCTGTATGATCTCTTTTTTTGATTCTAAGTGAAACTTACCCCTTTGTGAGAGCTAGAATCAATCTGACATTGATTTGCGTATTTTAATAAAACCTCACTCTTCTTAGTACAAAATACTTGAACAAAATTATGACAATAATCTTAATTAAGAAATTGCACTGGCAATTACATAGAAGACACAATTGCATAAAATTAAGTAATTTTCCCCTTAAAACATTTTCTTTAAAATTAAAGCTTCCTTCCAAGTTGTTTTTTTTTTTTTAATCAAACAAAAAAATCCATACTCTTACAGTAAAAAGTGTATCTAAATTTTCCTATTATGTAACTTTGTACTCCTACAGTATGGGTATATATCTCTAAATACATTTTCTTTGAAGTTAACACTTTTTTCAGAGAAGCTTAAAAGAAAACTAGTATTCTTACGATATTATTCCTGTACTCCATGTATCTATACGTATATATATATATATATATAAAAGTCATATTAGGGATTCAAGTAATTGTAAATCTAACTAGAAAGAATATGTGATTTAGCAAAGCTATCATATAAAGGTTTTTAAAGCATATGAATACTATATCTATAGGTTATTCATTGCAAGTAAAGCCCGAATTAAAAAAAAAAACCAACTTTCTATTAAAATATTTAGTAGGTGAATGCCTTCAGAGAATAGCACTTACGTATGGATTGCAGGTAAAAATGTTGGAAGTGGTTAAAAAGGATGAGAATCAACTAAAAAAAAAAAAGTTGAGCACAGAATATATAGGCTGAGTTAAATATGGATTACCATTAGTCCAAATTTAATACCACATTTAATATTTTAGTGCTACTTACAAATTTAGTCCTAAATTAGCTACTTATTTCAGTGAGGATTCCCAGGATTATTAGTGAAGAAATTCTGTGCCAGTGAGTCATGGCGAGCTGAAACGGTGACATGTTGGAATAATACGAAAGATTTTCTCTGCAACAGATCAAAGTATATTTGCAAAGGAGACAGAAGTATGAAGAGCTATTCAAGTTTACTCATAGATGAAAATCACCTATAGTCACTTGCCCAAGGACATATATATGTGTTGATTATGTCCAAGGATGGAGACTCCACAACCTCCCTGAGCAACCAACCCAGGGCATGATCACCCTCACAAAGGAAATTGTTCCCTGATGTTCAGGCAGAACATCCTGTGTTTCAGTTTTTCTCCATTGCCTCTTGACCTGTCTCCATGCAGCACTGAACATAGCCTGGCTCCATCCTCTTTGCATCCATTTTTCAGATATATATGTAGGTTGGTAAGATCCATGCCTTCTCTTCTCTAGGCCAAAGAGCCCAGGTCTCCCAGCCTTTCTTCACATGTGAGGTACTCCAGTCCCTTAAGCATCATTGTACATCTTCATTGGAATCTCTACAGTTTGTCCATGTCTCTCTGACTGGGGAGCCAGGAACTGCACAGAGAACTACAGGTGTGGTCTCTCTAGTGCTGAGTAGAGGGGAAAGATCACCTCCCACTATTTGCAGGTAATTCTTGGTCTAATGTAGCCCAGGTTGTCATTAGTTTTCTTTGCTGCAAGGACACATCACTGGTTCGTGTTCAACTTGGTTTCAACCAGAACAGGACCCCCAGGTCCTCTTCTGCAAAGTTGCATAGACTGTTATTCAGGGAACTTTTTTTTTTTTTTTCCTGGGGGCATTTTTACTGGCAGGGGGTCAGGGACAATTGCTAAAGGAAAATAATTTTTCAAAGGATTTATATAAAAGGGACAGAAAATAAAAACTGATTCAATAAGAATGAATGGAAAAACATGCTTACTTATTGAAGTCAGAGGCCTTTAAAATGATGTCTACCATTTGGTGCAGCAGTGTGTGCCCGAGCAGCTGTGCCTATGCAGGGCTCATTGTTCAGGAACAACTGGATGTTACCACATCCTGATGATTCAGAAGGTCACAAGTGCAACCTACAGTTCTCAACTAGAGCTAGAGGACTGATCCTATAATTCAGTTCAAATGCATTCATTCAAATGCTAAGTTAGATTCTTCTGTTCTGCTGTTCAGCGGCTGCATAAAGGATATCCCTTGAAGGTTTCTGTCTTCTTTCTGAATGATTAAATATTTACCTTCTGCTAACTCTGGATGAGCGTGTTCTTTTTTGACTAGAGATTTCTCATGGTCCATTATCAGAATTACTCATTAAAGGTAGATATGGACAGAGGTATCCAAGAATTGCAATATTTATTGTAGATATTAGAAGAATTACATGTGCACATAAATAAGATTCCTGTTAAATTTTCCCTGTAGTTATTTCCCCTATCTCCTGAGTAAAAATGGGAGTAAGTATGCCATGCTTTGAAAGCAGATGCTAAAGAAAAGAAAATTCATCATGTTTATTAGGTTACTGCTTCAAAGCTAACTGTATACTGATGCCACTTCTCCAAAGACCTGGAAATTCTCAAATGAAATTTCATTAAAACTCTTGATTTAAAACTAAAAAATTCCAATAGTTATGCCTGCTACGTTTGTTAAGAAACACTTTCAGTTATTCTTGGGTTACACTTTCTTATGAAGAAACAATTCAGAAGTCAGTGAGTCTTCTCTATCAGAATTAGTAAAAAAGGGTCTCTCAAGTAGTATGACATCCTGCAGATGAATATAAGAGCGTTGCTGTGTGCAGATTGAACTAGAACTCAAAAGCAAGTACTAAGTTTCTGCAGAAAAATCAGTTGCTTTACCTGCTATCAAAGAAAAACATTAGAAAGGTGCAAGAACTTGATGAAATTTATACTACTGAATACCTCAGAGCAAGTTCTGAGCTCCCAAATAAGAAATGTATAGAGAGCGGGATTTGAAGAAAGAGGTCAATACACTAAGGAATATAATACAATTTTGATACACCTTTCATCCCAGGACCATAAAGTACATGTGAAATTTATCAACTATTTTTGGCTGTGTTCATATGAACAGCTTTACACAAAATAGATTCCAAAACTGCCTCAGAGTAATCTATATCAACACAATAAATATTTTTAGTTCATTCTAATTTTGAGCTCTAAAATGTGATCCTCGTCTGCTTCAGGCTGTTGATGGAGACCAGAGGAAGGGAAGCTCAGGAAACAGCAACCAGAACTCAATTGTATTCCTATTATGTTCATATCAACAACATTCCTGAAGCCAAATATAGGCAACAAGCACTTTCACCCACACCAGCTACCCAATCTGCTCAGTGTTTATAGTGTTAGTCCTTAGTCCAGCCTCCAGATCTTTCCAGTCTGCCTATCTGCCCTTGTATGTACTAAGAGCCATCTTTATGTCCACACATTCAAAGGAAAGTATAGAAATGCAAGCTTCATCCAGCATTGAAACACTCTCTCAGTAGTTAAAGCCACAACATCTCTTTTGCCAAAGAGAGAAGGTGTCACTATTTCTTCTCACACCAACACCAAGAAGAACTGTTGCCCTGTGGAGTGCGTCCTGAAAATGTGATATGTGCATCTGGACATTGTCCATGGTCTCCAGGACTGTAAGCATAAAAATAAACTTCACAGAGAAGGAAACAGAGCGCAGTGAGCCATTCTAGGTAAATGTTATTCAAGGATCCCCTGGAGCTAATTTTTTGAAGCAGTTACAACAGCCAGAAGGGCACCTTTGTGGCAAGGCCCAAATGAGTTGACACTCCATGTTAAAGAATGAACAATTCCCTTCTTTTGCAGCATCCCCAAATAAATTAATTCTTGTTTTCCTGATCTTGACATAAAGTTAAAAAAAACCCCCAAAACCACAATCCAGCTGTGCACCTTCACTCATCTCAATACCAGGTTCCCATCCCAACCAAGAATGTGATGCATTTGAGAATTCAACAGAGCCTTGAGTTTCAGATATATGAAACCATACTACTCTCTGTCTTGTATTATTATCCGCCACCAAGGCAAATAACTCTGACATGAAAAATGAAAAGGTTACAGCAACTTCAGCTGCCCTAACAAACAGAGAGGTACGAGGATAAGGGAGAGACAGATGCCAGAGAACATCGCTATATATTCTCATTTCTTGTTTTAGTTTTCAAGCTTGCTGCTGCCTCACAACCTAAGAAGCATGAATCATCCAGTATATCCAGACATGAAAATCCAAAGTCGTGTGAACAGTGGTGGTATGAATGTATGAAAGTATTTCTGCACAGACAACCTTGAATAATTTTATGCAGTTCAAGCATGCCTGTGTAAGCTACTTTAGTTTGACAAAAATTAGTTTTGCTTTGGACATTGTAATTCATGTCTCAAAGGTAAAAGGCAAACTGAACTAGTCTAAATACAATTCACATAATTGAAACTCACTGGCTCTTCTCTTTCTCTTGGACCCTGGCCCATCCTTTACATGTCCGTGTCTTTGTACAGCACCTTTCAGCACAGATATGTGAGGGACAGTAGCAGACACCTATCACCTATTGTGTCTTGGTGATGGTGTCACAGAAAAGTCCACGTCATTTGTCAGAAATGCAGAACCTCTGCTTTGACTTGTCTGGCTGCTTCCTCCTGCAGCTGGACCCACCTTCAAGCTGGACTGGTGCTGCCAGCTTAATCATCTGCTGTTCCTTGTGACCTAACTTCACCCCCAAATTCCTCACTATCTAAATATAGGAATAGCTGTATAGCACAGTTTAATTCAGTTTATAAATACACTATGGCTCAAAACCCTGCCATCAGTCTGTACAATTGGTGGAGAATTGAATGAATATTTAAACTCCTTCTGAAGATAAAATCTAACCTATATTGGCATGTACCACATTTTCTGCTTCATAGTTTCATGTCTGCAATCTATTTCAGTCCCTTTTTTTTTCTTTCTTTCTTTAAGATTGGGAAAGAGCAAAGAGAACCTGTAAATTCCTGCAATGATTAAATATTTTGTCACAATTTTTCCTATATGAATTCATATCTATTTGCAAGTACATTAATATTCACAAGAATTGTGTTAGAAAGCTAACCATTTGTTCTGAAACATCGCTTATTCCCGCACTTGTGATGTCCTTCTTAGAGGCAGCTGAATCCAGTAACCAGATAAGTGAGCAGATGCTGTGGGTATGTACACCAGGTTCAGTCAGCAGCCATGCTAAGGACACATACACCATAGGTCAGTGTGCACACACATATATATTATGAGTAAACTCAAAGGGAA
>VZTU01036589.1:0-23025 GCA_013400835.1 Zapornia atra | reverse complement strand
TTTAACAAGAAATATACTCTGAGCCAGTGAAACCTTTCACCAAGTTATGCAAGTCACTAGACTATGGAATTTATTGAAACAATATATTATTTTGCTTTTTTCAACGTAATTATTACATATACAAAGTTAACCAGTAGAGTTGTACTGTCATGTTCATCAGGTATGGTGTGCAATATGTCATTCTCCTTTGTGAAGCTTGATAGGAGCAACATTATAACCAGCTACATCAACATATGATTAAGCTTTGTTATCTGCAGTTGTGTTGTATGAGCCTTCTTACACCTTTATGTTAATATGACTAAATATGTTTTAAAATAATGCTAACAAAGAAAAAAATATTGTGCTTTAAGCATAAACCGAGCTATGCTTTAAACATAAAACAGATTGATAAACATCTTTTTTTTAACCAGAAAAACATAACTAAAACCTTATATTTAGATGAAGTAACTGAAGTATCAAAATGTATTCTGGATGCTGAGAAAATATAAGGGCCGTTCACTGACTAGAGGTCAAAGATAGTGATAAAATCCCTGAGATATAAAAAAAAATCTACAAGACATAAGAAGGGCTGCGGGGATATCAATGTTTTCATAAAACCTACATCCTAAAAATCACCAAGCTCAATCAACTTTTCACTCACTTCAAATATTTGCTCCTCTTAGGAAAATAAAGCTAGAGGACTTTAGATGATGTGTGCTGTAGCAAATGTGCAGTAATTGAAAAGCAATAGCACCAATGTTGAAAATAGTTACAGATTGTGGATTTTAAAATTTGAACCTATTAAAGATAATTCCAGACAACGACTCACTGTGAGATTTATACTTTCAAAATTATTAATTATTTAAATTCAATGACATTTCATTTTTTGATAGTGTCTAAGAATAATGACTGACATAAAAATTGTTGCACAGAAATACCATATCATATCCTTAAAAAAAGGAAAGCATTAAAACCAACTTATTTCTAAATAAGCAAAAACCTCCATCTATTTAAAGGCTATATTACAAAGCTATTTTTTAAATATCTTATTAAGATTCACTATTTATTTAACTAAACTAAAAGAAAAATCTCTGATGTGTCATTACATCAAAAAAGCCTTGTTGCCAGGGATCAAAAGACACATCCACTTTTTCAATCATATTCAACTTCTGTGTCTCAAAAACTTTTAGTACTTTTGTGATTACAGATTCCTCCATACTAACAGCTCTATCTACATGGGTCTGCCAAATATGCAACCATTGAAGCACACAGTAGAAAAGATTCACTTAAATCTTGTAGAAAGAATGGCTAGTAAAATACCAGGGGAAGACGATAAGGAAATCTCTTTTAGATTATAAACATTCTTAACTTTCTATTTCTTTGTTACTTTTTTTCTGCAACAGAAGAGGCAATACTTTTTCCAAAGAGGCAGTCCTGCAATATAAGCAATTCTCAACTGAGAATCTTACTCTGCTCCCTCGACATGTGAACTGTGTTTTTATTTATCTCTCTTCAATCATAGTTTTGAACTATCCCAAATGGTTTCTAATACATATCTACATAAACAACAGTTCGAACTGTGAAAATGGCTAAGCTGAAAATAGACTTCACCTTACTTGACTAAACATTTGAAGTTTTGGAATTCATTTGGAACTAGCTGTCTAAAGAAGACATTCATGGTCAAGAAAAGTATTTTTCCAAGTCAGTTTGACTTATGCCTTATTTGATGTCTCGGACAAGAAGAAAAATTCTGTCAGAAATGGCCATTCCTTCTGCATTAAGTGAGGCCTTGATATTTCAAATAAAAAATGCCTAAATTTTTGGATAACTGCTAAAATTTTAGTTGAATAAAATTAGATGACATGAATGGTAGGGCTAGAAAGTGGTGTCAGAGGGTAGATGTCTTCTAATAAATACAAAGAACAAATCCAGCCCTGACTGCAACTTCTCTCTGCTTCCCAAAAGAATATCTGTGGAATTATTATATTTTAAAGAGATGTTTGTTCTGGGTCTTTTTTATTACAGTACATCTTTCCAGACAAAGTATATCTAAAGCCTTGCATGTGACCCCAAGGCTAGCAAAAGAAATTCATCTTCCAACTTGTTTGATCTGCAGAATAGCCTCCGTAATAACTCATTTTGGGAGTGATCTTGGTAAACTTTTGTGAACTTAAAAATAGAAATTACATTCTAGTATGGTATAGTGCTATTAAAATTTAAATACTAAATATCTTTAGTTCATTGGAGCCAACAGAATAAAGTTCACATTGAAGTACAACACCAGAAGATGGTGGTATCACACATGAAAACTGCTGGAAATGGCATGGTGCTACTTTGTTCATAAACTTTTTTGCCCATTGATTTATTTCTAGGTGAACACAAGGCCAGGTGAACAACCAGATTGAACTTACTCATTTCAAATTCTTCTAGGTCCTTAGCAAACTTCAAGATGTGTTAGCACGTTACAGCATCAAATGGCACCAACACTGAAAGTTTAGATTCTTGTTGCCTCTCACACTGGACAACATTTTAGGTATTGTAACATATATTGTACTGGACCATGTAGTATGTTTGACTTGATATTTTAACTTAAATAAAAGTGACACAAAAGGGCATCATAGAGTTTTTTATGTCGCTACTACAAATTCCATATATTTATTTTTCTCATGAAGTACATTCATGAAATAAGAGGACTGTCATCTGCTCTCTCTTTTCTCCTCCAATACATATAGCTGCATGGCAACCAAGATATTACTGTCCCTCACTAACTATGCTTGGAAATCTATTTTAAAATGATCTGATGTCAAAAATCGACTGAAACACTAGCCTGCTGTCACATAGATTAGATACTGTTGAGAAAGTATGCTGCCTTCTTCCTATTGTAGTTTCCTATTAACTTCACTCCTACACAACTAAGCACACAGTCACAACACAATATGTAAACTCTAGAAACTTCTTTTTAGGACACCCTTCCTTCTAGGGGCAGCCAGACTACTAATGTAAATCATAGACTAATCAAAAGATGTTAATCCTGTCTCCTTTTGCAGAAATAAAGGATTAATAGACCCTTACCTTTCATGTCACAGAAATTATTTTCCTATGCATCTGAAAGCACAAGCAATGTAACTAGTTAATAGACCATGCTCAGTGATATTGAACAACTTATAGATAAAAGATATTTCTGTTCTTTAAACTAGAAATTATTCCCTGTACTCTGTTAAGTATCAGAGAACATAACTTCTCAGTCCAAGTCAAGGGTATTAACATGACTTACTCCACTCAGCAGATTGAAAATTTCCTTGCTTGCAATACTTCTCTTCAGTAAATACCTCTGTAGATAGTGCATGGTGCAGAATGGATGAATAATTAATAAAAATATTGGAAAATGGGAGAGGATAAAATGATTTATTTTCTCAGCGGAGAAAGATACCGGTAGCATCTCACAGACTTGTCTGAGGGAACTTGTGTGATTCAACATATTCTCAAAAGGGGTGAATAATAAAGTGACAAGATTTGCTACTGATGTTAAGCTACTAGAGGTAAATGAGGACCAACAGAAGAATTACAGAAGTACTTTCTAATACTGGCAGGTAAAAATAATTGTAAATACATGTAAGATGCTGTACATCGGATGGGGGAAATCAATACTAATGTCACATATGAAGTGATGGACTCTCAACTCAAATGAAAACTTGGAACTATAATAGATGAAAAATCTTGGCTCACTACTCAGCAGCTGTCAAATATAATCAATTTAAAGCTAGAAACTATTGAGAAAGGAAAAGGAAACAAGGGGATTTATGCTATACTATGAATCCATTCTTCAGTAGCATTCTGACTACAGTGTGCAGTTCTGGGTACTGAACCCCGCTATCTAAAATAGGATTCAGAGGAATTTCTGAAGACATGCAGAGAAAGGAATGCAAGACTGACTTGAAATGACTTCTGTGCACTGAACAGTGGAAACAGAGGAGCAGATAGCCGAGACAGAGATGAAAACAGGCCTTCATGGTGATGAGGGGCACCGAAAAGAGTAGAAATAGATTTTTCACTCTTTTCCAAAGCAAAAATTAGGTGATGTCAGAAGAAACTAGAGGATGGTGGTTACAAAGCAAAAGGCTATTTGTCTTTACATGATGGATAAGAAATCTGGAAAACAGCCACAGGGGACTGAGGACAATAAATGTTTTTGAGGCTTGCAAAAGTGACTGGATTTTTTTCTTCCAAGGATTTGTCCACTGAGGGCTCCTAAACACAAGGATACATACTCTGGTACGTATCATACATGCTTACTATATTGATGAGTAGACATTATGTAATTTATCAAAGATAGAGTCGGATGGTGAGATGCAAAGACAGTGCTGAAACACCTGTTCTATTCTCCTTCCCAGGCTTAACTTCATCCCTGCACTCTTGACTACTCCCGAGCCCGAGCAGCTCATGGTGGGGAGACAGTCAGACCATAACAGCTCCTCTATCTTCTTCATCCTCACACTTCGCCCTGCTCCAGCCTGGATGCTTTCTACAGCCTGCATTTTATAATGAACCACTCCAGCATGGGTCCTTTCCATGGGCTACAGGAAAAGACAGGTACTGTATGCGTCCCTCACAGACAGCAGTTCGTTCAAAACTTTCATTTCAAATCTATCTTTCAAGTATTAAACTGGATAGGACTATGCTTTCTTATTGAACAAGTGATTACATAAACTGTGAACCCAAGTCCGTGGAAAGAGGTCATACATTTCCTTCCCATGTTCTCCCTTCTTAGGCAGCCAAACTAACTAGTAAAGCTATCCTAATGCATTAAAAAATGCATTCAACAGGGCCCTAGAACAGAAGTCAGAAAAATTCTGAAAGTTTTTCCTCATAAAAATAAAAAACATTAGATTTTCTTTTTCCCTCTGGTAAGGGTTCTGATATAGTTACAACTTTCCCTTTCCTTCATGATATGAAAACTTAAGTTTCATTTAACTATACACAGAAATAGTTAGAAACTCGATTTAAAAGACTGAAAATTCTCCAAGAATCAATCATAATATTGAAATAACATTACTACAAATCCTGACAATTTCAGGATGGAGAGACTTTTTTTTTTTTTTCTTTCTCAGAACAATAGGGGTAATTTGCTAATCTTTAGTTAGGACAAGTAAAGAAATGCCTGTAATGAACAGGCAACCCACTGATATTATTTATGTAGCATTTGAAAAATTCTAACTCACTTCACAGTACCAATATGAAGCTGAAAGGTCCATAGAGATTTTTAGTAGCTTGCAGTATAGTATTCTCCAGAATATGCTCTCAATAACATTACAGAAATAGAAGAAAGTGGGGGCGGGGGTGGGGAACAGGACAAGGATGGTAGACAAAAACATGTTTACTAAAAAAACCTTTCTTGACACAGACGTGATGGTTTCATATTTCATATTAGGTGAGAGTTGCATTTTCTACCACATTGGCCTTTATGTTGGCACAGTTACATTCACAAGCAATGCTTTAGGTCTCTTCAACATCTCAGTTCCCGTGCACTGTGCATGAATGTGTGAAGAAAAGGGAAAGGAGAAACAGAGCTGACACAGTACAATTCTTTCTCCCTTGTAACCCCACCAAAGCTTCCACAGCCATGGACCTTACCAGTGTTGTGCTTATATACGAGGTGCACATTTCCATGCTGAAGAACTTTCTATCCATCTTTTAAATACACATAGATTAATCCCATCAGTTGTTAATCTGGGTTTTGATTAAACACCCACATATTTTTCTATCAACTGGATGAGGAATCCTTTGACTGGGTCCTGACCTGAAATCTGAGGCAAATCCGATTGTTCACTTACCTGAAGTTGATTAATTTCATTATTGATTGCTGCAGCTTGTTTACCACAGCTACTGTGTTATAGGTTAATTCTACTTGCTGTGGTCTTGACACCTTATCTCCTAAATTATTGACTTTTGTGAATGTTTCATTTTATTTATTCACAGCAATAAATCTTCAACTTTGTTTACAAATAAACAACAGAACACTGCTTAGGTGACTTAAATGTCACTCCAAGGGAAGAAACATGTAACTGCATCAAATCTTTATACCAAAGTAATATTGCTTTCTAGTATCCAAAGCATCCCATTTGCTTTGAAAGTTACGGTCTGTTCTATGAACAACAGTTAATTTTCCTGGTGCTTTTGGGACTCTTGTAATAGAAAAGCCAATTGTGTTCTCCAAAGTACTCAAAAAAACCCCAACCCAGCCTGATCAACAACTTTTGTTTTATCTGAATATTTCCTGAGATTCATGAGGATCCCATGGTTGGAATCATATCTGCTCTGTATGTATCCTGGGGATATACAAACATACTTTTAGGAGTGCTGCCCTAAACAAAGTTGGATTTTGCACTTCTCTAAATTCTTATTTCAATTAAATCTCAGATGAATGAGGAAAAAGAAGCATCAATATTTTCATAAGCAAAGTGATAATGCAAATAAATTCAGATGACCATTGCAACCTTCATACCCACCATTTCAATAACATCATTTAACAGTGGAACAACATTGTTCCATATTTTAACATTCAGCGTTTGATGGATCTTAATAAAGTCACAGAGCTAACTAGATCTTTTTTTTTTTCTTGAAGTAATAGATATTGGTTGTCAAATAGATACACAGCATGATCAACAGTTTGTGAATATCACAAATTATCATAACCTTTTGATTTCAATACAACTATGAGGAATTTTTTCAGATGTTTTGTTCTTGTCTGTAATGAAAACAAAGCTGCTTATTTTATTGATAGTTGCTATACACAGGAGTGATGTATTATGTCCTGAACTTCATTGCATTTAAGTGTCATTTTAATTTCCTTGCATTCAGAGAAGGCAGAGGTCTCTAAGACTTCCCCTGATTTACACTGTCATACTATCTCGAGAGTCATCACAATGACTGGTTAAACGTCCTCTGTCACCAGCTCCATAATGTATATATAAAAATGCCTACTATCAGAAAGAATAATATTAGTGTAGATCACCATTGGACACAGTAAGAAGCTGCAACCTTTCAGAAACTTACATATGAAATATTTTGCCAAACACATTGATATGATGAACTGTCAGGAAATGCCTCTGCTGGAGATGTATTTACAGTCATATTGAAAAGCAAATTAAAGCAGATCATGACAAAATTTTGGGAAATTAAGTGGAAATTTTAAAAAAATTAAACATTGACATAATAGTAAATGATTTCACATGCAATTGAAATGAAAGGATAGCGTTTATTTTAAGATTAATCTTCTTGGCGTGAAAAAAGTCAAAGGTTAGAAAAATCGGTAGATTCACAAAAAGCATACAGTACGACCATTTAAGAACAAACTAAGGCTTAACTTGAGCCAGGCACTTCCTTCTCACAGGTATTCTCCCAGAAGTGAGACCCAAGGACCAGCAGCTGGGCTGGATCACAGATGAACCGGAGCACAAGCAGTCAAACACAAGTCTTTGAGGATACCTTTGTCATCTTGACCAGCGAGGAGCAAATACAGGTTGAGCAGTTTCTATTCGTAGTCTCTTCATGCTGACATCGTCACTTTTCTCTTTTGCAACATCTTTTACCCCAGTTTTCCTACTGGAAAAATTGTATATGAAAACAACCAATTTCAAAAAGCATGGAAATTTTGAGGATGAACTGGAAAAAATTAAGGACAAAGATCCGGCATATGGAGTTGCAGAACCATTTTTTAAGGACAGGGACTGAGAAGAAATTAATTGATGCCTGCTGTAAAGAGAATGAGCAGTATGGGAATAAAAAAACCCTCAACCTATTCTACTGGGCAAGTGATATGAGATAAATAATTAAATACTTCTTTGAGAAGTATTCTTAAAAAAAATTGAAGGTGTACCTTTCAATATGTTACCCTGTCTTCTGGTTTAAAGACAAAACAGAAAGCTTTTTTATATGTCAATTCAATAAGCACTATTTAGGACTGACACACCAGATGAAGTTCTTCTTGAAGCTGTTATTTTACCTGCCTCGTTATAAATCAGTCCAGATCATCTCAGATTAATTATCTCCACAACGTTTTCTTGACTGTAAATGTGGACTCAAATTAGAGTGTACTTTCATTCATTTTCCAAATACAGTAATCCGTAGCAGAAGTGATTTTTGAACAGCACATTTTCTCTCTAGAAACATCATTGACTTATTTACTCAGAAGTTACAAACTTCCATTCTATTATATTAATCCAGCACTAGGATGATTTTATTAGGTACTTCAATGAAGCAGCATATAATAGTTTAAATAAATAAATTTGACGGTCTAACTTGTGTTCTTGCACGATTCCATTTGTCTAAAATGCTTGGTTGAGACATGTTCATGTTAACTGCCTGCCAACAATATAATTTCCTTCAGTTTAAGGACAGACTACAAATTCTGTTTTCCTTTTTTTAGGGCTCACAACTTGCTACAAAATCTTATCTTCTCAAATGCCTTGAAATCCCATTAACTGTACATCTAAACCTCTTGGCAGACTTCAGAGGCAACTTTAGATATTGGAATGAGAACATTACTTATTGTAGTGAGGAGGGATGAGGGCAAATGCATCCTAAAGCTCATTGATGACAATTTTAATAATTTAAGACAAAGCAAGCTAACACCTGGAAGAAACAGTATCTACAACACCCAACTTTTGACATCTCATTTAAGTGGATTCTATGTTGATTCTGTCAGGGTCCTGAGGGCACTAGCACCTCTTCCTGGTCCTGTTCAGCCTGACCTGAAGCTTCATCCAAATCCTGCCCATGGCATGGGACCCCATTTTAATACAGTCCTGGGTACATAGACCTGGCCTGAGCTACATCTTAGGGCAATGAGGGGGCCAGTAACCCTGCCAGAGTCCATCCCATCTCCCCAGCCAGGAGCAGGGAAGTCCCAGCCCCAGATACTGGGCACCTCCCTGAGGACAGGGACAGGCTGAGGCTGGGACAGGACTTGGAACCACAGGTGGATCCACCTCATCAGAGCTCATGGCCATGCAGGACCCATCACCAGACAGGGCAGAGCTGTAGCCCTGCTGTAGGGTCACTGGAGCAGGGACTGGTGGCCCCAGTGGGTAGACATGGGGTCCTGGACCCTAGGCAGGGTGCAGGGAGCCCTGGGAGCTAGGCAGGGACAGTGAGGGCTGGCAGCACTCTCAGGCCCATGATACATTGCATAATGAGGCAAGAAAGATGCTTCTCCATAAGCAATTCAGAGCAGTGGGCCAGTTTAGGGCTTTGAAATTCCTTTTTCAGTCACCTCTTCCATTATGTAGAAAAAGAGCTTGCTATAGAAGTTACTGCCTAAAATATGATGCAGTTAGGTGCTGAGCATAACACCCACCATTGTCTCCACACATAACTTTCTACAGGTTTGGTCTATAGTTCAGTAAATCCAGATTTGCTGTCACTAGCAGAAAGCCCAAGATTCTGTACTGCCCTGATAACTCAGGGGTCAGGATCTGTCTGTCTGTAATACTCTGGCCTGTCTTAATGTTATTGTAACAGCTAGTAAAGCTTCTGGTTGTATTTTTATTGGATTGCTAATATTTTAATTTGGTAACTTTAAATTTCTGGGTCAACATATCAGGTGGGTTCCAGCTTTGTCCATAAAAGGATTTTGAGTTTAGAAAATGTAATTGACTTTCTTTGAACCTCTTATTTTTAAATGCAATATAAACACCCTACTGAACCTGAAGTGAATGCAAAGGCTGAGATCCAGTCAGCCTAACTGGTTACCTAAATGACATTCAACTTTCAGACACATCACATGGTAGCTGTTTTAAAGTACCTGTCTAAATGCATATGTAGCCAAGATTAGTGTTTTTGTTAGGAATTAAAACAAAATACTACATTTTTAAAGCCACCTACCTGGCTTTCAGAAGTCTCCCAAATGCAATAAAATTTGTCTGAACAACACTTAAGGTATTGTCAGCTAAGATACTGAAAATTGATGTGGTTTTTTTCCAGTATCTACAATTTGTAATTCAGTCCAAGAGCTTTACTGCAATTCGTCTATGTTCAGGCAAAGATATGAAAATATAAATATTTCAGGAGTAAACAATTAAAAGCTCCAGCATCTTCCTCCCCTACATTATAATGTACTTTGTGTCCTGGTATTTTTGCTGTTTTTTTCTAGTAGTCTGTATAGTACTGTGGTTTGGATTTAGTATGACAATAACGTTGACGACACACTGATGTTTTTACTTGTTGCTGGGTAGTTGTAGTGTCTACACTAAATGAAGGGCGTTTCAGCTTCCCACGCCCTGCCAGGTGCACAAGAAGCTGGGAGAGCACAGCCAGGACAACCAGCCCAGGTTAGCAAGAGGGATATCCCCTGACACAGACCATCATACTCAGTCTGTATAGATATCTGGGAGAGATAGCCAGGAAGTAGACTGACTGCTCAGAAAAAGACTGGGCATTGGTGTTTTGTTGGGCTTTTTATTCTCCTTCCATTGTGGCAAGCAATTGTATTGTGTGTCACTTAGGGTGGTCATTGTTGTTTTCTTCCTTCGTTATCCTATTAAACTGTCCTTATCTCAACCCCTGGGCTTCATTCCATTCTCTTCCCCTTCCCCTTGTGTAGGGTAAGGATGAGCAAGTGGCTATGTGGTGCTCAGTTACCTCCAGGGCAAAGCCAGGACACTTTGATAAGAGAGCAGACAAGAATTGGTCAGCCCTAGAGTGACATCTACAGTTCAAAAAAATAGAGGAGAGGAGCAAATAAATGTGTGTATGCCCTACCATTCAGAAAATATACAAAGATCACCAATTAACATGTGCTTTAGCACAAATTAGGTGGGCTGCCACAATTGTCATCTTTAAAATGAAATGAACAAAAAAAAAAGTCTGTATGGAAGGTAATATTTCTTTTTTTGCAATAGAGATGGAGCATGTCAAGATGTTAGGCAGTCCCACCATCACAGATAGAATGCTCTAATATAACCACTTCTCTTTTCCACCACTCATATCAAGCGTTCAAGAGCTGATCATTTTTTCTTATTATTTCTAAAAAATAGCAAACTCAAAATAAACTTATTTGCTTTTTGCATATTTTCTGGATTTTCAGCTTTTTCATTTCTACTCTCAACTTTATTTGAAAATGTAATGGCAATCTCTTTCTGTTCCTTTAAAAAATAGGTAAGATTTTCGTTTTCTTGCAAGATGCTAGAGGCATTAGAGGAAAAAAAGAGAAAAAAAGAATCATTAAATTAATGAGATGCAGTGCATTGACCCTGGCTGTATACCAGGTGACCATCAAGCTTCTCTATCACTCTACCTCCCAGTCTGAGAGGACCCAGACAATATAACAAAGGGCTCATTGATCAAGATGAAGACAGGGAGAGATCACTCACGAGTTGCTGTCACAGGCAAAACAGATTCTTCCTAGGTTCAACTTTACTCTGATTACCTCGTCCCCACAGCAGCACAGGGGGACTTGGAATAGGAGTTGTGGTCAGTTCATCACATTGTGTCTGCTGCTACTTCCTCCTCAGGGAGGAGCTGAAGTGTGGGATCCCTTCACAAGAGACAGTCCTCCACCAACTTCCCCAACAGTAAGTCCTTCCCACAGGCTGCAGTTCTTTGTGAACTGCCTCAGCATGGGTCCCTACCATTGGGTGCAGTCCTTCAGGAACAGACTGCTCCAGTGTGAATCCTCCTCGGGGTCATAAGTCCTGCCAGCAAAACTGCTCCAGCATGGGCTCCTCTCTCAATGGGGTTACAGATCCTGCCAGGAGCCTGCTCCAAGAGAGGCTTCCCACAGAGTCACGGCTTCCTTCAGGCACCCACCTGCTCCATGAGCTGCAGGTGGATATCTCCTCTATCATCAACTTCCATGACCTATAGGGTGCTAGCCTGTCTTGCTTTGGTCTTCTCCACAGGCAGGAGAATCTCTTCTCCAGCACCTGAACACCTCCTTCCTTTCCTTCTGCATTGACCTGGGTGTTGGCAGACTTCCTTCTCTCACATATTTTCACTCCTCTCTGGCTGCAATTTCTTTTGTGCAGAAACATTTTCTCCTTCTTAATGTTTTCCTAGCAACATTACTACCATTGCTGACGAGATCAAACTTTGCTAGCTGTAGGTCCTTCTTGGAGCCAGCTGGAATTAGCTCTATTGGACATGAAGAAGTTTCTGTTATCTTTTCACAGAAATCAACCCTGTAGCCTCCCTGCTACCAAAATCTTTCCATACAAAACTAATGCATGAGCTCTGGGAACACCATTGGACTCTTTGAGAGCCTCTAATTTTGCATGTCATTTCAGGTATGACCCTTTACACATTTACTTCATAGGTGAAACTCTTCTTTCCAATCATTTGTAGCATATTATTTCATATAAAGCTTTTGTGAAACAAGGCCCTCTCTCCTTTCTCAAAACAATTGCTCCAACGTAGGGGACTTCTTTCCTGAGGATAGTTTTCCTTCCATTGCTATGTTCTTGGCAGCATTCTTAGCTCATAGTTCCCCACTTGAATAGGCCCTAGAATTTAGCACTAAGAAGGTTGGATTACCACTCACATGGGGAACAAACAGGACAAATTAGAGGTCTGTGTGTAGTTGCATGGCATCAATCTGACTGGGATCCCAGAAATATGGTGAGACAGGTCATTGTAGTTCTGCAATTAGACAGAACCTCTATAGGAAGGACAGACTGAGAAAGCAGGGATGAGGAGTTACCCTTTTTGTGAGAGACATGGGTGATAAGTCAGTTGAGAGCTTAAGGGTTAGTCATAAAGGGAAGACCAGTGTTGTTGTGGTGGGTGAATGCTACAGATTGCCTGAACAAGAAGGAATAGTATATGGGGCCTTCTTCATACAACTTGAAAAAGTCTCACGTTTGCAGCTCCTGAAACTCATGAGGAACCTGAAGAACCATCCCAGTATCAGCTGAAGGTGATAGTCACAATGCAATCAATCCAAGAGATTTCTGGAGTGTGTTGATGGTAAACTTTCTGGCAAAAGTGATCAAGTTGCTGATGAGGCACTCAGCTAGACCTGATACTTACAAACAAGGAAGGACTGTCCAATGGGTAAAGAATGGAGGCAGCATTAGCTGCAATGACTATAAAACAGTAAGATCAGGGTTCTGAGAGGAGGAAACAAGGCAAAAAAATGCAGTCACAGACCTGGACTTCAGTAGAGCAGACTGGCCTCTTCAAGGACCTGCTTGGAAGAATCCTATTGGATACAATACCAGAACAAATATCCTTCTGCAAGAGCTGATGGCAGCTGTGGCAGAAGGCCTGTATGACTGAAAAAGGCGGTCCTGTCAAAACTTCAACATAAAAAGGAAGCATTTGAGAAGTGGAAGAAAAGCCATATGATCCAGAAAGAGTACAAAGAGACTGTGAAAGCATGCAGTGTCAGGAAAGCCAAAACCCACCTCGAGTAAATGTGGTCAGGGATGAGAAGGGCCAACAGCCCATAGGACCAGATAGAATGCATCCATGAGTGCTGAGGGAGGTGGTCAATGGCACTGCAAGGCCACTCTTGATTATCTTCAAAAGGTCACAGTGAACAAGGAAAGTTCCTGAGGACTGGAAGAAAGAAAATGACACTACAATCTTCAAGAAGGGCAGGGAGGAGGATAAGGGGGAACTACAGAGAGTCAGTCTTATCTGGGAAGGTGAAGGAGCAAATAATCCTGGCAGTCACTTCCAAATGTTTAAGGTCAGAAATTGTGAAGTAGTCAATGTATATTTGGGAAGTGTAAATCATGCTTAACCAATCTAATAGCCTTTAGGAATGAAATGGCAATCTCAATGGTTGAGGGTAGAACAGAAAATATTGATTATTTTGGCTGTGGAAAACTTCTGACATCCTTATTGCCAAATTAATGAAGTATGGACTAGACAAACGGACAGTGAGGTGGGCTGAAAATTCACTGAACCACTAGACCCAGTGCTGTGATCAGTGTCATGAAATCCAGCTAGAGGGCAGTCACCAGTGCAGAAAGCAGGTGTGCAGAGAAGGGCTGGGTGGTCATGGTGCTCAAAATGTTCAACATGAGCTAGCAATGTGTTTCCACATCTCCAGTGTTGAGGTCCCCAGTATAAAAAAACGTATGGACTTACCAGAGCAAGTCCAGCACAGGGCCACAAAGATGATTAAGGGATTGGGCACCTGTCAAATGAGGAGATGCTAAGAGAGGAGGAGAGGAGAGTCTGTTCAGGGTGGAGAAGAGAAGGGTCAGAGGGATTTTACCAATGTATATAAACACTGGGTGGGAACAAGCAAGGAAAATGGAGCCAGGCTCTTCTCAGTGTTGCCCACTGAGAGGCCAAGAGGCAATAGGTAAAAATGGACCTACAGAAAATTTTATTTAAGCATAAGAAAAACATTTAACTGTGAGGGTAATGTAATGCTGTAACAGGTTTCCCAGAGAGGTTGTGAGGTATCCGTCCTTGGATGTATTCAAAATTTGACGGGATATAGTCCTCAACAACCTGCTGTGGTTGATCATGTTTTCAGCAGAGGTCCCTTCCAAATTGAACTGTTCTATGATGGTGTGACATGAAATGGTTTTGTTGAGTAGGGTAATGTTTTAATCACATGAATGATTTCCAGCAATTGTTATCTATATCTATTTACTTCTTGGCTTTAGTAAGGGTACGTGAAAAATATTCCATCTAATTATCAAGTTGGCCATGTATCTTCCAACAACTGTACTTTTAGAGGAAGTTAATTTTTATGTTTTTCTGAGCATCTAAATGTTTTAAATGACTTTGCAAACTTTTTTTTTAAAATCCAATTGGGGTTCAAGCTCCCAGAAGAGTTGTAACTGATTTATTTTAATAAGATCTGTTTGGCACAGATCTCAGAATATATTTTTGATGTATTGCTTATTAGTATTCCTGCAAGACACAGAGTCCCTGGGGTAAATGAAAGGTACTTCAGAGAAGCTGAAATCCACTTTACATAGCTAAATGCTTGAAAATGGTGTCTGCCCATAAAAAGCACAGAGCCACGCATTTCTGATAAACCAAGAGATTTCTTATGCCTGTCTCTGTAGAGGAAATTGAGTTAAATAGATACTATTGAATTTAACATGAAATCATATGGGACTGTTCTACATTTCAGTGAAAAATAATAACTGTTCAAAAGCTATACAGAAAACAAACAGGAAAACATGGAATGGAAGGTACATGGAGAAAATTAGTCCTTGCTTCTCTTTTGATTATTCTAGTTGGTTTTGTTGTGAAGAGTTGTAGTTTATCCCATTTAAAAAATAATTATCAAAATACTCATAGCAATCAAGAATATCTTTCAGACACAATAAAGCTAAAAAAGAAATAATTATTTGGATTATGTAGTTAGCAAAATACTAATGGCAAGACGTATTTTACCTATAGAAACATGTGGTGTTTTTCCCAAGTGCTGTTAGGTAAGTGTACAAAATCTCAGATGCTGCTCTTTAATTGCAGCAATTATAACAAGTTTGTTTTGCTAATTTTTAATGTGACAACACATTCTAACAAATAATCATTTTCCTTGGAGAATTAATGATCATTATCACTGTAATTATATATTTCATTTACATATATATTCCACTGACACCAATAAAAATACATTGCCTATCTTTGTGCTCTATATGACATACTTATCAAGCCTTAATAAAAAAATAGGTTTTGTGCTTTCCTGGTTATTTATAGTACCTTACTTTTCTTAAGACACCATGAGAGACTGGAATGTATAGCCAGCTGGCCGTAGATGTTTTTTGAATCAGTCATATCAATGCATTAAGCAACAACAAACTCATTGGTCAAAAAGATACACAGACATACTAAAGATTACAATTATTTTAATAAATAAGACATGATAGAGTAGAATTCCATAGTAAATTGGTGGTCACTGGGGTTTTTTTCAGGATGTTGTCCCTTATTTCTACAGTTTGGTATAAGGACAAATACAAGAAAAGTGTAAACAGCAGCCCAGAGTTGAATAGTTTGTGTTTCTACAAGAATTCAAGTCAAGTACAAGAGCTTTACACCATCTTTGTTTGGCTCGTAGATGGTAACATATGTTAAAAAACTGTATACATATATCTTGCCTGGTAATCTTAATAGCTTTCTACTATGAAATGAATCATTCTTTGAGGTGAAAGCAGTAGATATTCATTATCTAGATTGTTAGCAAGACGTTGGACAGTCTCCAATGGCTGTTGCAAGGTCCTTACAGCCTGTGTCCACCTTTTTCAAGCCATCTTTTCTCAGGCAGGTGTGCCACACTGGGTCCATCTCTCCATCGTGCTTGTCAAGCTCAAGACAGCAGGATGGGGAAAGTACATTCTACCCATTGTCTGACCACAGTAGGAGGATTAAATCCACTTGATTATTCACCATACCAACAAGGACATTAGCAAGTTACAGCAAAAAAAACAGAAGGCAGGTACACAAGGTTATACATGAGGCAGGTGACCTTTTGATGAAAGATAGGAAATATCTCAAGGTCCAGAAACATTTCTTTTCCCTCAGCTGTTGATGGACTTACTCTTGGGCTGTCCTGGTTCCTAAACCTGGAGCAGAGAGGCAGAATGAGGGATCAACTCAGAAATCACTTGGTGCTTTGATAGTAAAGCAGTACCTATGTTGTTTAGACTAAAAAAATGTTCATCTCTTTCTAAGACTGTAACAAATCATAACTAGGAAAGCAATAGTTTCTTTGGCTGCCCTGTAAAAGGTAAATCTAAGCATTTTTCTAGGTCTGGTCAAGGTAGTCTGCACCAAGATTTCATAAATTCATACTAAATTTTTGTCTTATTTGTATTAAGATTGCAGGTCTCCCAAGCATACTACAGATTAGATACTATAGGCAGAAGTTCCAATTTTTTAAAAAAAACTTATATTTTTTAAAAACTTATATTTTAATACAACAATAAGTGCACTTCAATGTAGTAAAACCAGCCTGTAAACAATTTAAATCGACCACCTTAGATAGCTATAGCAACCCGAACAAACTTTAGCTTCTGTGAGGACAGTCAGCTAAGTATTTCCCCTGTAAGTATCTCTGCTAGGAAAAAAAAAAAAAAGAAAAAAGAAAAGGGAAAGGAAAGCAGCACCCTGTTGCCTCATGCATGTTAAACAGAGCACCTGTGCTACAATCCTGTTGATACACAATTATTTGAGGTTTATGATTCTCCTTTAACAGAATATATCCCCAGCAACACAGATTTCTACAAAGCATTTGTGTTGTGCTTTTGTATATTATACTGCATCTGTTATGCCAGTTATATAAAAAGTCAAATCAGACTTCGTTTGATTCAAAACAACTTCTATTGAAAGATATATAAGCTTTGCTGACAAAAAGCTTTGCTGTAACAAACAAAAGCAGCAGTGAATGTTACTTCCTCGTGTGAATATCTTTCTGCAAAATCCCTGCCTTCTGCTAGTCATTGTACACAAAGGCCACAAGATGGTAGCCTTGCCTTGGAAAAAATACGCTGACTCATTTTCTTTTTTTCCTCATAAAAGGCTGGCTGTCTCCTTTGTGACATCAGGGATTTTCAGTTCCTATCCTATTTCTCTGAAATAGTCTCCCACGTACAAGTAAAATTAAAACACAGAGGTTTTAAATCTCAGCCCAGTTTTTATTAGGAAAAGATTCATAGGGAAATTAAAGAAAGTTCGTATATGAGTAGTAACTTCAAGAAATTCAGAAAACTAATGTGGTTTGCAAATAGCACCTGCATTTTAGTGAAGTAAAGCTCTTCCCTTACAGTAAAGTAATTATTGCAACTTTGGCCTAGGTTTGATTGTTTCTTGTGACAAAAAGTAACTGACGGATTATCCATAACAATCAACTACTTCAGCTTCCGTAGTCCTACAAATATACAGAGCAGCAGAGTTCAGGACAGGTTTAGAAACGTTTGATATAATCAAGCACCTAATTACAGGATCATGGTACCAGTTTTCCTATTCCATTACTTCTTCTAGCAGGTTAGTTCAAATTAGGTTGAGTAGGCAATTTCTTCTTCACATGCATCAGCCACTAGGTGATTCAGTTTCATGCATGGAAAGGTGGGGTTTAAAATACATTATTTGAATTAAGTATTTAGAGTCAGTCTCAAGGTCCAGCAGTTCTTACATCCATATCCTAAAGTAGCCCCCTAAAGATGGATGTGCAGCCTAACATATTTTGAGGGGTAAAACAAACATCCATGAGACTTGAATTTCTCTTGTGGCTACTAATTCCTAAAAGCTGAGCTAGCTTTCTGAGCATTTTGTTCATTCCGAGTCAACAGCAGTAAGAAAAGTTTTCTTTTCTTTGCCAAAAGTGGTAGAACACTCTGTGATGAACAGTTGTGCCAAGCATATGGTGAAAGTGTGAGTAGAGTTTTTTCCCAGAAATCCTGTGATACCCTCATCCATTGAGATGCAGACAGTTGAATCATCAGGTACACAGCTTTTCTTGACAAATCTTCTTTTGTAACTAATGCAAACTTCAGCAACCACTCTGCACATTCTCTGTTCTCATACCTTTATATGATTTTCTAGTTTTGGTCCTAGCTGTACTGGTCATTTATGGCCTCGTTCAAGAAGAATGTCTTTAAATTTCTTTCAGTCACAGCTTTTCACGTATTCAGGTTTTGATAATAATCATTAGGATGAATATTGACAGATTTTTGTTTTCAAAACTACATTTTTGGGGGTACTTGGAATAAAAGGGTTTAAACACTTTCAAGTACACTAAAAAAAACCAACCACTCATTGTTTAGATTTCAGAGAAGAAATAAGAGAACTTCTGGGTTGTTTACAAGTTTCTTATTTAAGACACGAGTGTTTGTTCTGTTGCTGTGAGACAATACGCTTAGAAAGGACTTAAAATTTCTATAGTCTCCAAGAGTTAACATTTGACCACTTCCAGCACAGAAAAGGATCTTTTCTCTGTGCTGCTCGCTAAGAATGAGCCAGTGGCTAAGAAAGCTAGCTCAGGTTTGAGGAATTAGGAGATTTAAGTAGCAAGTTATAGGATTTATTCTTATAGGATGTATTCTTCTATCAGTTGGTAAATTTAACACAAATGTTACAAGTTTAGTGGATTTTTGTTGTTGTTACTTTTGAAGGGTTTTTTCCCTAGTAAAAAAAAAAAAATCTATTTTTCAGCAACTAATATATCCCAGAAGCATATTACCAGGAATTTATAGGCGCCCTCTCTGGAGGTGTATTACCTTCAATATTTTAGGATCTAGAAATGAAACCAAGTAATTATGGAATTAATTTATACAAAAGTACAAAAAATATAAGGCTATATACCTTCAGGAAAAGGTATTTTACCTGTGACTCATTTTTATCCCTTCCCCTCTCCCCTCCATGGAAAATTAAAATTAAGGATAGGGAATATCATAAATAACACAAAAGAGAGTTGTTGGGAGAGCTTCTATGATCCTTTAAATCAGGAAAAGAAATGAGATTAATTTTGTGTACTAAAGATGTCCACAAATACTATGGTACAATAGTAGTTAATTAGCATATCAAAACATTCAATGCTGAGACCTCAACATGTTAATTGCTTGAGGTATGGTTTTCACTTTCAACCAGATTTAGTCTGCCAGACTATAAGCAAAATTCTTCACAACTGTCTGAAGGACCAACTTCTGGGTTGGACATTGCATTTCTACCAGAATTTGAAGTGTATTTGATGTTCACATGGAGACTGTAGTTTAGTTTCCTTGAAAATAAATCCAGGTTATACACCCCAAGGTTTCAGGTATTCATAGGCATCTCCACTAAGAAAATATTTAAAAGTTTCTATGAAAAGCTTCATTTTAACCTTTAACCCTTCATGTTAACTTTAATTTAAAGTAGAAATAGAAATCTGCACTGAATTAATAGATATTAAAATATAAATATTTATTATGAAGAGGATTTATATCACACACACAGACACACTCATACTCCACTAATGGAATGATCTTTTTTTGCCCCACATTGTCCCTTCAAGTTATTCACCATTGGGACAATAATTTTACAGAGGAGAAAAACTAAATTTTTCTTCTTAAGCTTCTCTTTGAAACTACTTTTCTTTAAAGAACCTTAACACGCTTTCACTAAAATAAAGCAGAAATTCATCTAGAATTCATCCATACACATCTTCAAGCAGTTCAGCACTGATTACTCAGAGTAACTGTGAAGGCAATGATTGTTAGTCAATGATTTAAAATGTGTAGCTGAACTTGTATTTCTGTTTCCTAAAGTAATCATATTCTTGTCACTGACTAGTCCATCCTTCCTTCCTCTGCTGCTACATCTTTGCTTTTAGATATTAGATGGCTCTTGCCTTAATGGACTATAGACTTCTCAGAGTACTGTTGTGTTGTATCTGACTGAAAGAAAAGTGGACGTAATCTTTCTTCAGAAGTTCTGGATTAAATAGGTATACAAATTTTAAAAAGCAGAAGAGGCACATAAGTACACAGGAAAGAAGAGCCATTTTGTCTGTTTCATAGCTTTGCAAAAAGGTGGCTAACAAAGCCATTAAGAGTGAGAACAGATTTCTTCTTTGTGTCATGACTCCAGAATAAAGATCTGCATCATTAACTTCTGAAAGCAAGATTAAGCAACGTATTATACTCTGTCAACTTTAAGTAGAGCAAAGTGATTGCAAACCTAGAGATCCAAGAGTTTGGTTTAAACTGAGATTCTCACTCTACAAGTATACTCTGACAGTTTACAGCATCAGATTTAAAGTGTGTTGTGTGAGTGTACACAGCACAGGTCACTTGCCACGTAAATGTTCTACTGCTCAGCTCGACTGTGGTCCAGAGAATAGTGGCTAATGTATCTGCTCTCCAGCATGTAATTTACTTTTCAAAGTAAATCTCTTACCTTTTACTATTGATGTTAGGATTATTTCTTTTTTTTCCTTTTTTTTTTTTTTTTTCATTTTTAATGCCTCAGTAGTTCAACTAATAGTAGCAATAACTGCTGTTAAATTTTTACATTCAGCATAGGAAACGTTAGATTGTATGTGACAACAGTTACATTTACATTAGGCAGTCACTTACAAACAACCTTTGTAAGTATACTCTTCAAATCAGAGAAAGGAGAAAACTGAATCTCTGATACCTTTTCACACATTTTACAGGTATTTGAGTTACAATGGCAGAAAGAAGAGCTCAATGTCTGAAAAAGAATGAGAAATATGCAAAAGGAAAAAAAAAACCCTTTAATGAATATATTTTTACACAAGATTAGCATGTTCTATGTCAGGTCGCAACATATCAAACATTAAAGTTTAGCCAGTACCTGAGCTTAAAAGCAGTAAGCTTCTTCAGAAGCTGTTCTCTAATTTTTTTTTTCTTCTATCCTATTTCACTGAATTATTAATTTAATTATTTGATTTGTGTGGCTTTGAGATTAACGTATTCTTCTGTATCTTCTTCCTGCCTAAGATTAGTGGCTCTATTTAATCAGATGCCAGAACTAATTCAAGTGTTAAGACCATCACTGACAAAATGTCTTCTTAATCACATCTCAGGTGCAATCAAGACTGCTATAGATGCACACTTGTAAATAGGAAAAACAGTGTGCCTTTAGACATCTTCTATACCTGTTTGTCTTATTTTCTTGGTCAATTAGAGAACCCAGAATTTGACAGGATATATACACTTTCCCTTAACAAAATGGTGAACAGTCTATGCAGTATCTGTTTGCGTATCTGTTGAGTAGGTAAACCTAGTTATACGTGTGGGTCTGAAGCCATAGTGAAATATCTTGGTGACAGCACAGTCCTTGCAAAGAGTTGCCATTCATGTTTAATTGCTTTCCAATTCTATCACATTTCATATTGTATTGCTTTGAGGATTCTTCGTTTGTGAAAAGCACTTTATAAGGCAATCTATATATTGTCACTGATAATAACAGCTTCTCTGAATATAATGCTTCCAATTCTAATGTTGCAATAGCAGCAGCCACCTCACAACTGTCACCAACCCACTTCACTGGCAAGAAAAAAGATTAATTTTTCAAACGTGATGGTTTAGTGGAGAAGTACTATTTGCAACCCTTTAAAATTAAACTATGCCTCAGCATCTTAAAACAGCCATTCTCAACCTTTTTGACCCATGGGAAGCAACACTGAACAAATAAAAAAAACCTGTTGAAGGCAGTGCAATACTTCATGCTCCTTGTTTGGCTTTACTGCAAGAGTGGTGGCCTTTCTTGGTGCATAACCAACAAAATATTTCTTTAGCAACACATTGCATTGAACTCATACTCTATTGCCCACCACTTTACAGTCTTGTAAAGCTAACTCAGACTGTAAACTCATCAGAAGAAATGCTGGATTTTTCACATGCCTGTGAAAAGCAGGCAGTACATTGATAGTACCAATAGCAATCAAAGATTACTATGGAGCTTGGTTTAATTAATTTCATATGAATTTTTTTTCTTCCACTTGTTTGATATTTTTTCTTTTTCTTGATTTGACATCTGTATCCTGTTAATCTGTTTTTCCTTGACTAAGTCACTGTGAGAAGTTCCCTACTTTTTATATCTGCTGTCAAGTTCCCAAAGGGAACTGACCTTGGAAAGTAATCACATGGTTCAGCCCTAATTTTCTTTATGCATTGTTTCTCTCACCTTCTTTCTCTCCCTCCCCCCCCAGATAAATAGATAAATATGAAAGTTTTAATAAGTTTCAGTCAGCAATTATTACTTTTTTGGTTTCCCGCTGGAATGCACTCAACACATGCAAACAGATGTCTGACAATTTGAGGTCAAAAGATCAATTCAGTAGAAGTTACACTTCAGTTTTCATCACTGCCTTAGAAAAGCAGATACTGTAAATGCTTATATAAATGTGGTAGCTAAGCAAAATGTTCTCATAGCCTGAACCTTTTCCAAACCAGCATATGTTACAACAAAATGAGCTGTTTCTTCCTATTTATAATGTTATATACCCAGAGTAGCTTAATCCCAAACTTTTCACAACCTTTTTTTGACAGTAACAGTCAACATCATAAAAAATCAGAATAATTATCAATGCAGTTAAGTTGGTCAACACTTCCTATCCAGATATTTGCTGGGCAA
>VZTU01036577.1:0-26665 GCA_013400835.1 Zapornia atra | reverse complement strand
TATCTTACACATTAATAAACGTTTCAGGAAGTTGATGGAAGATTTGATCATCTTACAATTATTTGGTTGTCATCAAACTCAGTTTGTTTTAAAGTTCCATCGTAATTTGCATTTCAGGAATGTGTGATTGTGTTTATTAAAATGTTATGTTTATTTTGTTAGTGAACAACCTTTAAAAGAACTGTTTCTTTGAAATACGATCTTTTATTCTTCCATCTACCAAATATTACTTCTCCTTTCAAGTCTCTAGACAAGCATAGTATATATCTATGGAAAAGTACAGTATCCCTTAGGAGAGCTGAAATATAAAAAAATACCTGTCAAAAAGGACTTTATATCCCTGAAAGAAGAAATTAAACCCATTTTTTTCAACAGAAAAGGGAAACTTTGTTTCATATATCAGACAGCTAGGGCATAATAATTTGTAATACAATTCTGTAATCTCATTGCATTTAATATTTGAAATCTGTCAGACTTCTTATGTACTCATCAGAGAAGGCCAAAATGAAACATAAAATACCCCTCATTTACCACCCACCATGATTTTTTTTCTTCAAATGTCATTGCAATATCACTACTTTTATGAAACGTGGTTAATCTACCACAGTTATGTAGTAAATTAAAGTTTCAAAGTTAAGCTATTTCATACAGCTGCCTCCTCTTCTCAGAAATACAATATTAAAAGAACAGATCTTCTTAAACTGAATGTTACAGTAACGAGTCCTTAAACAGCAATGTCCTCTGCCATCACTAAAAGGTGAATCCAAATTAGATTCTGGTCCTGAAAAGGACTATGACAGTGATATGAGAAATGGGGAAACTATTCTGCAAGAAGAATTTTAAGATGTCTACATGGAAAAAATCAAACTATTGTTGAATTTTTCAAGCTGGTAGAGGTTCCAGGGATAAGCTGATATATAGTGGCTTAACGTCTACCAACGTATGCTCCGAAATAGGTACAGGTCTAGTGGTGCTGCACCAAGGTACAGGGTTATTAGCTCTGATACAGCGCTGTAAAAATGGAGACACACAGTTTTCAGGACTGATTTGGTCAGCGTTCATATAGCTTTCTGGAGACCTTGGTGCCCAGTTTCAGAGTCTATTATGCTTGTGGCAGCCACAGGAGTATGCATGCCCTAAACTCCAAGTTTAGTTTGTCCTGTGTGACACAAATCTTTCATATAAAGGAAAAGACTTCCTCAATGAATTATCACGTCAGATATACTGGAGAGCAAGTAGCCATGAATCAATCTTTAAAAACGTGAATCAATCTGGATAGTTTAAGATAAAATGAGAATGCATTTAGGCAGAAAATAAAACATCTCATTTATTTTGTTTTCTTTTAATGGAAAAGAAAGCAACTGGCCTTTAATTTTACTTTACCAAGAGACTTATATTGGTAGCCTAGAGAGAATTCTAAGCAGAAGATATGTAACACCATAAGAACTATTTTATTAACTTCTGTGCCTTTGATTGAAGAAATCTCAAAAAATAAGAGCAATTTTCAGTAATGTAAGAATAACCTATCTTTTACTGACCTAAGATGTACTCAATCAGATTTTCTATGAACATTCTTTCCAGTTACCCTTACAAGGGGTCCTGTCTGTGAAAAGCTAAGTCTAAAAGGTAGAATGCAAAATTTGTTTAGAAATACCTGTATATGTCCTATCAACTTTCACATGGGGGGAGGGAAAGATCGAGTTGCTTATGAAGCACTCAAATGGAGAATAGCTCAGGTGACTTTACAGGAACAGCCATACAGACATCCTGGCAGAGATACATGCTATTGTTTTTTGCTTAAACAAACCTTTTACCCTTCAATAATCTATCCAGTTGCACTGGATAGATTGAACTCTCTCATAGCTAGAGGAGAGAGTTAATTTTCTTCATAGCAGCTCATATGGTGCTGCAGTTTAGATTTTCTTGATCAAAACAGTGCTAGTGATGACATGTTAATGTTCTAGCTTTTGCTGAACAGTGTTTGCATGGCACCAGGATCTTCTGTTTCTCACTCTGCCAATACTGGGTGTGCAATAGTCTCTGAGGGGACACAATTGGGCAAATGACCTGAACTACTCCAAGACAAATTCTATACCATATAACATCATGTTTAGTGATAAAAAAGAGGGCTCTCCATCTTGTTTGCTCAGGAGCTGGCTGCCTGTAGGACCCTTTGCATTGCTTGTTTTGTTTTCTTTCCTTTCCTCTTCTTTCGCTTATCCTCTAATTATTAAACAATTATTATTGGGCTGGTATTTTTTGTTCATTAGTTTTATATTGACCCCCAAGATTTCTTCTTCCTTTCCTTTTCCTCAGTCCCATTAAAGATGGGTGAGGGAAGTGAGTGAATATCTGTGTAGTGTTTGCCTTTTCAATGGGGTTAACCCACAACATCAGTGATTTCATTAGACAGTTCTTGTTCTTACCTTCTATTTCCACTTAAATTCTTGGCTAGAATGAGTGTTCCCAGGTATAGTGGGCAGATCAGAGAACACAGGATGTTTCTGATCAGGTCTTCTGGGGACAAGTCAGATTCACTGCACATGAATTACATAGTAAGGTGTAGAGAGGTGTGTGTGTGTGCATACCTCTACTCCCACCTAAAGCTTTCAACAAGAACTGGCTTATACCCACTGCTATTTGTCAACAACAGGGCAGCCTTCAAGCAAACTTTTGCCAAGAAAAATAAACTGAAAATTGAGATATTCTAATTTGTCAGAGCACTTCCCTCCCTTTGTTTAAGCAACAATAAATGTTTCTTTCAGTCTTCGTGGTGGTTTTGGTTTTTTCTGGGTTTTTTGGTTTTTTTTTTAAGGGTTTTTTTCAGTGCTTATTCATATATTTTCCTTTGGGAAACACATAGTCAAAATGGAGCTGTGAGACAAAATATTTTTAGAGGATCTTCTAAACCAGATTCTAACAGAAATTCGACTAACTCTATGTCACCACCATCAGAGACTTCTGTAAGACATGGGGAAGGAAAAAACAAACAACCCTAGTAAACAATCTCTTCCAATCAATATAAAAGGGGAGAAAGGATACCTACCATAACAAGAGAAATTGATATGAAAGCCTACTAAAAAATTCGGAAAAGCCAGAAGAATCTGTGAAATCCATAAAGAATGCATTCCCACCTATTTTGTTTGGGAAGCATCTGGGCAGCATTTGGGAAGAGACTGCAGAAATTATCTAGTTCTGTTTTTCAAACAGAAAAGCATTCTGTAACTTACCATTACATAACAATAGCTTGTTCCTGAAAAAGACTTGGAGAAAAATCATTCATTAGCATATATTCCCAGAGATTCAGAGTTGCCTGGGAAACTAGCTGCCATGTGTGGTGCTTCTCTGTTCTGAGCAAACGTTGAGTCACATGGATTTTCCATGTGTCAGGTTTAGTTGCTGACTTTTAAAAAACAGAATGTATCTATCTGCTCAGCAGAGCTGGATCCTACGGGCCTTTACAGTCAGCTTTGCATCCCTGGGACTTGCTCTCTTTCAATTTGTATTTGACACCTCTCACATAAATATTCAGAATTAAGTCTTACATAAACAGGACCAGAGAATTTTTCATTAATTGCTTTCCATCCTCAGTTGATTTGTTCTGTTCTCTGTGATATCTGTGCTAATAGAAAAAAAATCTGTGCAAGCATTGATTGCTAAGCACCTAGAAATCCACAAATCCAAGAGAAGCTGCTTGAGATTGAAATTTTTAAAAAAAATTAAAAATCTATTTTAGACTGAACTCTCTTCTTGGTCTATTGACCTTTTGGGGACTGAGCACTAATTTTCATTCTGTGTCTGAACTAAATCAGAAGAAATGTTACCTCTTCTATGGAAAATGGCATATTAAAGTTTCCACATGCTTCTCTTAATTAATTTGCAGACAAGTCAGGTGGCTAGTGTGCAAGTGTTGACTGGCTGGTTTGGCTTTTAACTTTTGCCTACCTGAAAACAAGGCAGCAGTAACTTGCCAAGTGGTTGTTGTTCACTGGCTCAGCAGAGGGTTTTGTGTGCATACCTCATACCATGACAACGTGTATCAGCAAATGCCAGGAAACAGCCCGCGTGGTGATCTGGGCACCTAATGTAGTATTAGATTTTTTAGGCTGTAGCAGACATCTGCACAGTGACAGAACACATGTTGTGACGTATCAGTAACTGAAAATTGTACCTGTAATCTAAGTGGCATACTGAAAGGTATCTAATGCCTTATTATGTCCATGTTTAGATTCACCCTCTAGATATTTAAGTATATCGTTAACTTCAAATGATATACTACCAGATACCTACTCCTAGGATTGTACCTATTACAGGAACTGCACTTAGTACAGAAATGTTCCCATTTGAGAACAGGTTCTGGAAAAAATAAAAATTGCCAAAAAGCCAAGATATTCATACCGAAGCACATGTAGCTGCATCAATTGCATAGTTTCTATTTATTTATTTCAAGAACAACATTTGCCACTCAGAATCCTGATCCAAAGCAAAAGCAAGATCATTTCTTCTGCATGTGTTTGAAGGTGAATCTGTTTGACAAGTTGTAACTAACAAAATTAACTCATATTTTAAAAAGAAATTAACATGTAGAAATCTAATTGCAGAGGTAAAAAGATAATTGTGATTTGTGTAAAATAATAATTTTAAAAATTCAGCCTCCCATATTACTGTTTCAGCTTCTCTTATAGCAGTGGTAAACCACTAATTTTCTATTTCTTATTACTATTACTAACTACTGTTGTGGTTATTGCTGTTATCATATTCTAGTCTTTATCTAAATAAACTTCGAAACCTCACCAGTGAGAAATGTAGCAGTACTGCAGAACTTTAATGCCAGCTGCACTGGAACTTTTATAAGTGATGGTGAAGCAGCCAGTTTGGTGAAAGACATAATCTATCATTATCACAAGCTGCAAGCACAGAGAAGCTTCATTGAAAAGGCTCTAAACATACCTGAGCAATTATCTTCTCTTCACCGTAAGCATCTGTTAACTTTCTCTGCTGATGTTATGTATCTAAGGAACTCATATGCTCTTGAATTGATGCTACACTTAAGGCTTACAAATAAATGAAAAGGTAGGCAGCGTTTGTGAGCTCTTCTCTTCTGTACTAAATCATTGGGTGTCAGGATGTAAACTGGGATGAAACTTCAGAAATGGATTGTAATTATTGCAAAAAGAGTCCTCATTGTGTAAAAGAAGAGATTATAAGTATTTAGCAGCAGTGGCATCAATATTCTGGTATAAGTGCAGTGGACTATAAATGTTATTACACTCTATTTGTGAGCAATAATATGACTGTGAATGCTGACTTTACATGCTCACCTTGTGCTCTGTCCCTGAAGTATTAAGCTACCGGTCAGCTATGCACTTTGCTTGTTTATTCAGTTCAGGTTCACTGGGACCTATATATGTGCAGAAATACTTTGCTCACTTAAATCACTTAATACACTTTTAAAGTGTATTAAAAATCAAGTTTGGATTTTAAGATCTTTGTGATGATTGTGAAGATTTGTAGAAAACAATGCAATAGAACATCACTATTAGCCAGCTGTTGTTGACGACTTACATCAAGAACAGCTTTCCTGTGACATTAGTTAGGTGTCTGGTATACATACACAGAGGCAAAGAGTACTTTTTGAGCTGGATGGCCAAATTCTTAGCAGCCAGACAATCTTCTGGTTTCCTTGTTTCCTTCTGATGATGTGATGTTTACCTGCCTTTATGCAGTATATGTAACTTTGAATTCTCTAATCAGAATTATCATTAGCTGGAACAGTACAGAAACATAGTTTGCTTGGGGTGTTGTTTTGTTTTGTGGTTGCTTTTTTAACTAACAAGCCTTTCCCTTTCTTGTGAGCTCTTCAATAACTATTTTAAGATGGAATGACTCACACTCTGGAGTTCCCATTTCTCACCCTGAGATTCTGGGTGACAGCTTAGAATAAACACTTCCAGATTGCTGCAGATAGGTGAGATGAGTTCAGCCTGTCATAACTGAATGCATTCAGCAAAGTGGAGCCATGCATCTATGTAACGAGGGCTTCCAAAACTATCTAATGTTTCCCAACAAATCTTATTACAGGCAGGTACATAAACTATTATCCAAAGCGTGTCAACATCTTCTTTTGACCTGAGACAGAAAAATATGAGGTACTCTTTTGCTGAAAGATGCGAGCTGTGTCTAAATTATCTCCTGTGGCTCCATATTAGCGCTGTGTGTGAACATGGGTGGTGGCACAGTTCAGATCAAGTGTCGGTATTCTGTAGAATTCTGGTTTCTACAGTGCCTGAAAAGTGGATGACAGTTTAAGAACATATATGATAGTCTTTCCTTAATAATCTTAGTTTATGCTTATTTTCAGCTCAGATTACTTTTTAAGTCTGATGTAGCAGTATGTCTATTTAGTATCACTGGATCTCCTGACAAAACACTTGTCCAGTCTACTCTGAACACGTGTAAATGTTCTACCTCCAAAATTCCCATGGCAAGCTGTCCCACAGATCAGCCACCCACAATGTGAAGCAGTACCTTTGCTCATTCTGAGCCTGACTTCTGTTGTCTTCGTCTGATGACACCTAGTTCTTGTATTAGGAGAAACAGAGGGCAGTCAGTCCCTAACTACTGTAGTGATTTTTGTTGTCTTTCCTTCAAAGTAATTTCTTAGTCCTTAGTATCACAGTTGTTAGGCCTTCGCTGAACCTTTTCTAGCATTTCTGCGTCATTTTTGAGGAAATCAGAACTGCACACACTAACTGGGTTGTGCACAATTTATACAGTGGCATAATGATGCACTTCTTCCTTTTTATTCTTTTCCTTGTAACACCAAATATATGATTCATTGTTCCACTCCTAGCAAGCACTGAGCTGATATTTTCACCTGTCACAAACACAAAGACTTACTCCAATGTCAACAGGCAGCAAAAACTCTATCATTTTTCGTGTGAACCAAGGTTTGTTTTCACCCATATACATTACTTTGTATTTATCCCAAAAGAACTAACTTTTTATTTCATTCACTGTTTTATTACTTAGTCATTTTTTCAAGATCATGCTGTGATTCTTTACAGTAAGCCCTCTTACTTATTGCCTTGACCTTTGAATTCCTTTATTGTGTGCAAACATAGCCACCTTACTGCTCACTACCTTTTCCAGGTCACTTACAAGTATGTTGAACATTACAAGTCCCAGTCTCTTTGGAATACCACTGGCAACTTTGCAGTGTGTGAAATTTAATGATTTGTTCCTACCTTCTTTACTATCATTTAACCATTTACTTACTTACCCATGTTAGGACCTGCCTTTTCCACCATTTAGTTCCCCCCCAAGTGTTTTGCATGAGACTTTATGAAAAGCATTTTTAAAAATCCAAGCAGAGTATACTGATTATATTATCCACAAGTGTTTTGAACTCTTAAAAGAACTCAGAGGTTTGTAAAATCCCTTTGTAAAATCATATTGATTCTTCTCACACAGCTTTCATTTATTCAGGTCTCAGCTAATTCAGTGTTAACACATACTTTATCTGCAGGTTTACAGCTCTGCGGTTCCGTAGGTCCCCCTGAAGTGTTTGTGGTATTTTTAAGGACTGTTACCAGAGTTGCTATTCTCAAGTCTCAGATGCTAAGAGATGAGATACATGGTACGTCTACAGTTGTACTCTTTCATCCTTGAGGACTGTTGGGACTTGTGGGTGAATATAATTCAATGCTGGCCATTTGTTAGTTTTATTCTACTTCTACTTCCCATGATCACCTTTGACTGGAACTGTTATTTCAGTTTCAGGTTGATCCTATATTAGTCCCCAGCTCCTAACCCCATAAAATATTCTAGCAGGGGAATCTCCCAGTTTTTCTACACTGAATACTGATACAAAAGCTTTATTTCTCTCCTCTGAGGTGGTGGTGTCCTCTCTGAATGCATTATCATCATTGTGCATGGCTTCAAAGACTATCTCAGGGCTTTTTTGCTCTTGATTTTGATGGTTTAGATTATATTGCAGATTAGATTCTATAGTTACCAACGGTAAAAGCCACCAAAAAGCTGTGTAGTCAAGAAACTGATTCTAGTTTGAAAGTTGGTATCTGAGAGCAATGCATAGCCATAGTGCAAAGCACAATACCTTCAGTTAAAAGACAAAAATCCTCTTTCCAAACATCTTGAAAGAAATAAATTCTCCAGCAATGGAAAAGAAACTACCCTGTGAATTAGAACTAATTGCAGAAGTGGTGTGTTTTAGTCACATGTTGTACAACCGCTTCACCTAACAGTGAAGCTTTTATCAGATTAGTTTAAGAACAGTCTGATGTCTTTGATAAGAGAGAAGGAAAAAAAAAAAAGATGTGTAGCCAGGAAGGGGAAAAAAAAAAGAATAGTAAAGAAACAAAGTGAATTTTACTGTTAAAAGAAACAAAGCTTTTCTTATAAACTCAACACAAAGTATCTTTCAGTATCACCCTTTTACAACTCTGTATTTTATTTGGCAAGATACCACTGTCAATTCACATTCAGGACACGCATCTTGTGTGTGCAAGATATAGTCTGATGATGAATTATGAATCCATCTCTTTCCTTCCAGGTTTGTTTTTTTGAATTACTTTTTTTCTTGCTTTTAAATATTTATTGTAAATGGACTTGGAGAAAAGTGTAGAAATGTCAGCTGTAATCTGCTATTTGCATGCTGGGGAAACCTTTGAATGTAAGTCATCTTTCATATTCCTCTTGCATCATTCCTGTTGGCCTTTGCAGTGCCTTGGAGCTCACTGAGGAATTTTCTCACCCTCCCAATCATTTTGAGTCAACATGGTTTTCTCTTTTGCATCCCTGTCATTTCATATAGTTGCTAAGTAATGTAGTGGCACAAGCTGGCAGTCTCAGGAGTAGGAATGCTAGGACCAGTGACAGAATTACCTCTGCTCTGTAATAGAATAAATGTGCTATCAGCTACTCCACTTGGGAAACTATTGCTGTCACCTTAAAGTATTTTCCATTAGAACTTACCCACTGTCTTTAAGTGAAAGTTCATCTTTTCCCTGAAGAAGCAGAAGTGATGAAACTTGATGTCTTGGCCTCGGAAAGAGGTGGGGAAAAAAAATCAGATAAAATTGAATAAGCAACTTTCGTCTGCGTTCTGAATTAATTTTTATCATCTCTTAAGGCACTGCCTGTGTTTGACTGAGCAGATCAGGCTCTCTGACAGGGTAAAATGGGAAGTTCACTGACATTTATGAAGATCTGAATCTTTGCAGTAGCTCTGAATCTGGCATAGAACTAGTGCAAGCTTTCACTCAAGCAACTGGCGCTTTGGATCTCAGTAATTGGGATGACTTCAAGGATGTCTTGCAGGCTGTTTCTTTCAGGAGCAAAAATCAGACATTTCCTTCATAAAAAACAGTTTGTTCACAAGTCTAGTAGAGGAATCTACAGTTACAAGAAACTTCCTGGCTTCTAATTAGAGCCTCTGCCCAGTGGGTCCTTTGGACAAAAGTTTTATTTGTAGGCAGGAGTTTTGTGGGGAGGGGGTTGTATGAATTTTTTTAAGGTTGTGTTGATGATGAAGGTTATGCTTTCTTGGCTTTACTAATCCATGTGCTTCCCCTGAGTTTCTCTTGCTTCTTTGAGACATCCAGAAGGAACTAAATATACTCCTTGCACTGGTATTTCGTACTGAAAGCTCTGTGCATGCTCTGAACTTTTGGGCAGTGAAAAATTGCTGGGATGAAAACCCACTTTATTTATGAACACCTGATACGATGTCTCTTCAGTGCTTGCACATCTAAAATAATCGAATAGAAATTATAGAATGCAATTTTGTCACATAGGTTGATTTTGCAAACATACTAATGAATAAAACATATAATTATTGGGCCATGGCCTCTGTCCTTTTCATTCAGAGGCCTAGGGATAGTTAAACAGCACTGCCAGGAATCTGAACTGTCCCTTAAAACTGTCCAAGCAGAGTTCTGGGTAATACTTTGCTGCATCAGAGTTTTCTTAATCTGTAACATTAATAGCTGAGAAAAACTAGCTTTATAACACTCTTTTGGCCATGCCTTTAGGTATAGAGTATAGAAATGCTTCTAAGTAAAAAAAAACAAAACGCAAAAACTTCTAATCTGTGTTTTCTTTCTCATTGTGGTACAGCTGAGATGTCATTTTTCTCTTACAGAAGACAGAGGGAAACAAAATAATTTTTAAAAATACCAAATTCCCACTGTTGTTTCAGTTTCCTGCTTATACCTGGCAGCATGGCTTATTGTAGGCTCAATGCCTACAGTCCCATTAACTGCTTATTGCATCTCCCAGTTCAGATAAACTTTTGGTCCTATCATCAGTCAAGATGGGAGAAGTGAGAAGGAGCATATGTTGCTACACACGCCTCACACAACAGAGAGGGCTCCCCCGGATCATTGCAAGTGCAGTGGCCATATGGTACACGTACTTTTGATCAGGAATGTGGAGAACTCCAGGATGGTCTTCAGAACTTACTGGTAGAAAAAAAAACAAAAGCAAACATAACATGGAGATTCATAGCCTAATTTTTACTGTTATTTTTTCCAAGCAAAAACAGACTTTGAGGTCTACAGAATATGTGGACAGCTGAGTGTGCTGCTTGACAGCTTCTACATGCATGAGGCTTAGGTCCCTGAATTCCTAACATGTCATCTGCCCGGCAGCTGTGTAACACTCTGTAGCCTTAACCTGGAGATATACATGTTGTGAGGGCAATAATGTTAAAAGGTGTTTGCAAAAAAAGTGTTCCTTATGTTAAGCAGAAAAATAGAAGCACTTTACATATTTAAAGAGCTTTATTACACAAATGTATACACAAGCCAGCATGAATCATGACGTGTAATAATTGAGTTTTGTAATAGAAGTCAAAATCAATTTAAGAAGCAAGACAAACACGAACAAAAAGAAAGCCTTACAGAAAGCATATGGATTTTTTATTTTATGTGGCTGTGCATCATGCTGCATTTTACGGCTGCCAAGGAAAACTCCCAAATGCTGTAAGGAAGACAGAAGTAGTAATTTAAATTCAGCTTCTCCGAAAGCGTCTGAGAGATTCCCAGTGAGGAAGTATACTGTGACGCCCCTTTCACATCACAGTCAAAAGGCTTGAAAGCTAAAAAAAGATCAATTCTTGCAAATGGAAAAGGTCAAGGACTTAAAATAAGACATTGTAGAGGACCCAAAAGCTGAAGGTAGAAGCTCTAAACACAAACTCAGTTGTCTACAGGCACCAACAGTACCGGTAACTGGTAACACTGCATTCTGCAAAAGAACATTCACAGCTGAATAAATAGTTCTGCAACATGGAGTTTTGCATTACCGATAAGAGACTGAAGGGTTTTTTGGAAGAGTTTGTAGGAATTATATTGAACCCATTTTATACTTTTGCCATAGCATCATAGTTGATTTTGTTGACTGGGTAAATAGGAAGAGGTTGACTAATTCTAGAAGAATCCTACAGGCCCCACATTAAAATACTCCAAGCATAATTTATGAACAGAGGTCTGATGTTCAAAACAACTACAGGACCAAGCCTTTCCCTTTCTCACTGGTCTGAAAGGATGCTTCTATGTGGGAACTCAAAGGCAGCCTCATCAGTACTTGTCATTTAGTTCATGCTTGACTGTCCCTAATTGTATATACACGGGTTTCCTCACAATAGCTTGTTTGCTGCAGTGGTGAAAAGAGATCCAGGATCCTAATGATGGGCCTGTGCAACTCCGGTAGCTGAGTAACTACCTTCAAAAGGGAATAGGGACCCTCAGTTCCTGCCTGAGGGATGCAGAGAAGCCATGATCTGGCATGGTCTGGCAACTGGCCGGCATGACTTCAATCAATTACCTTATCATACTGATGTCATATGGATAATTAGGGACTTGGTAGCTTTGTCTATGCTGTTTGGAAGCCTGTTTGCTCATCAGAAAGTTGCAGCTCACTAGATCTCCCCAAGCACACACTCGGAAGAGACTAGCAAATTACATTTCCATGGCAACACAGTTTCCAGAGGCTCTGCTACAAACAAAGGTAAAAAGTGTTGAACACAGTTCATGGTACTGAAAAAGCCGAATCACTGGCTGTAGCAAGCTGTATATCTGCAGAACTTGGGAATTGTTCCAATTCAAAGAGAAGGGACAACTATTAACAAGACCTCTTCAAGCCTGTCCTGTGGCTAGGGAAAGCAAGCAGGGAGTCAACGAGGATCACACCATCCTTCCTCTCACTGGGGAGTTTTGCCTACTTGAGGGGTTCAAGGCGTAATTAGCATTGCCTGTGTGAAGTCAGAAGGGAACACAGTTAATGCAAGCAGAAGGAAGCTTAAGCAATGAAACCAGAGACTTTGGGCCTTACAAGTCTGCCCTCAACCCATCTTCTGCAGAGTTCACTTAGAAGAATCTTCCATATTTGTTTGCTAGCTCCCTGTTCACATCCTCGCCCTCTTTTCAAGCCCAACATTTTCCTTTCCTGCCTTAGAAAATCCCCTCACTACAGAATTTCTGAGTGAAATACCAAGACTCTCAAACAATAATTGGTGGCTCTAAAGTGGCATTTTCGGCCCTTCAATTCCCTAAACTGCAGCTCTCCTCTCAAGTCTTTGCTGTCCATTTGAACTCCAAGGTCTGCGGAAGGAGGTCCTACTGTATAGCTGAGTGATACCTGGCACGGTGGGATCTTAATATCATGCCAGCATTCAGTCATTAACACATTCACAATGTGCTTCTTGTCTCTTTACAGATACAGGAAGGGTTGACAGTGCTGTCCATTGTTCTACCCTTGCTTTCTCTGCCTTCCCTTGCCTGTAAATGAGGCAATAAAAAAATCTTACAGACACCAGGAACAGAGGAGACAATCCCTGATCACAGACTCTTCCCAGCAGATATTTAGGAATGTATCTAATGTCATTAAAAAAAAATAGCAAACATTGCCACTCTTGCGATGTTAGTTCAAAGTTTAATTAACCTCACTGCAACGAACTCCATCTTAATTTCAAGATTGAAAAGGACATACTTCTTTAATTTCCAGTCACTGGATTTTCTTGTGCTTTTGTTATTAGCAAAAAAGAAAAATGTTTTGGCACTACACATCTCTCTTTGTAAAGGAACACCCATAAGAAATAATACTGGAAAGTGTCTATCACAGTTGTTCAAGCACTGTTGGAAAGCAATCAAATAATAATCATTCTATACATAAATAATTAGTGTATTTCAATTTTAACAGGTTTTTGTTGTTTGGGGCTTTTTTTTACAATGTGAAGGCCACACATAGGGATTAGATAATTTGCTCCATTTTTTTCACAGGATATTTAATTTCACAGGCATCTTCCTATGCAGCAGCAAATGATTGTACTTGGAGCAAACTATACCAGTCCTCAGGTGACCTAACTGCAGTTTGGCAGGGAACAGGAGTGATTAAGATGTCACTGTCTGAATTTCTGCCTTGATAAAGAACTGCTTTGATAACCCAGGGAGATGAACTATGTTCTATTCAATAGGTGAATGGATAAGGAAAAAAATGTCAGCCTACTTGGCAGGAAAATGTCTTCCAAACCCGATTGTAACACCTCTTAAAACATCAAGCATGTGGGCAGGACACATACCTGGCATCACTGTTTCATGTATCATCACAACCTATGGCTAAATTATTTTTGATGCTCAATAAGAAGAAAAAAAATCCAACCATCAAACCAAAGGAACCATAGTACATATTATCACTAAAGAAAATAATTCAACTTAATTATAGAATCTGATCAGATGAGGCCCTGAAAGATGAGATTCATTTGCAGTCAATGCCATCATCAGGAAATTAAAGGTTTGCTAGAGTATGGAGGACAATACAGGCAATACTCTTCTTCCCATGACCCAAGTAAGAAAGATCAAACAGAAAGTTTCCAAAACTCACAAATTCTGTAGTTTGCTGCTATCTCCATGTTTATCCAACTCAAAACACAGAGGCACTAACATTTCTCTGTGAAACCCTGTTAAATCAGAACTTTGTTTACCAATACCAGACCTCACTTTAAAGTAAACTACTTTAAGGTGGATAATTCTTTCCCTATCCCCACGGTAATTGCTGTCACTGCTAGGAAACTGCATCTGTTTTTAAAACTGCATATATTTAACTCCGCTGTCTCACCAATTCATTTTATACAGACTGAAAAGCCTTTTCCTAATGTGTGTCTCTTCCATGTTTAAGTACCTTTCAAAGCACAGAGATCAAGTAATGTCCCAACCTTCTATTTTAATGTGATTTTAAAATATTTTTAAATGGTCTTCTAGATAATTTTTTAGCTTACCCGGAGATGTGATTCTGTGATTCTGTGTTCTTCTATATCTGTGCTTGAAGTCAGCATGCTAGGTATATTTTACTAATAGTATCTACCATCAGCATCTACCTATTCTGCTACCCTCTCCTACACCAAAGGATCCCAAGGAATATTTTTGACATCAGAGAGTTTAGTTTTAAAAGTTGTTACCAAGTTTTCTTCAGTTCTTTGTTTTCAAAGACTGAATTTCCCTCCTGCTGATACCAATTCTATCACCGAAGCTCTGAACTATTACCTCACTTTGGAATGTATAAAAACAGATTTCCATGCATTGAGAAAATTTAGCAAGGTAATTTTTATCACTTTATGTAATATCTTGCCTTCCTCAGTACAAAAAAAATTAGCCTTTGAAATACGCACTCTTAACCAGAAAACTCTTAAATCATCACTTTATTTCCAGATAGAATACAGCCTCATTAAAAATATATGCTGCATGAACCAATGGTAATGTCTCGAAGAAATCCAAATGCAATGCCAACATATTAATACAGTTCTCGGTGTGTCTAGTGAAAGTAGTTCATTTCATGTTCTGATTTGGGAATACTTGGGGCTCAATGATTTGAAAAACGTTTATTTTTAACTTAGTTTCCATCACATTCCCCTTTGTCAAAATTGGCAAATTCCATCCTCATCAGACAGAGTGAATGTGCCTTCTTCTAAATACGGAGAACCATCTGTCAAACCTTTATACTTAGTTTAGTCACCTTTTGCAATTTTTTTCATCAGAATTTAGCTATAGCCCTCTATCTGACTACAACATTTGTGTTTTATATTACTTAGAGACTTAGCCCTATTCACTGCTGATACCTGTTGGCTCTTTTAGCTTTCCTCATTAGTTATATGCATGTTTTAAATTGTAACTTACAGCATTTACCATTTCCTTACCTTTGTTTCATGCTTTATCTTATTGTTATTATTATTGTTGTTATTATTGCTTTCATATAAGCTTTTAACCATTACTCAGCATGCTTTTCTTAATGTTTTCAAATTGTGTTTTGGAGTCCATTAACAACTCATACTTCGAATTTCTCTACTTTAAATCAACGCTCCAAATAAGGTATGTTTATCTTAGGTTTTAGAAAACTTTTTTTGTCTTTCACAAAATCACAGAATCACAGAACGTTAGGAGTTGGAAGGGACCTTGAAAGATCATCTAGTCCAACCCCCCTGCCAGAGAAGGATCACCTAGTCTAAATCACACAGGAATGCATCCAGGCAGGTTTTGAATGTCTCCAAAGAAGGAGACTCCACCTCTCTGGGCAGTCTGTCCCAGTGCTCTGTCATCCTTACAGTGAAAAAATTTCACCTTATATTCACATGGAACTTTCTCTGCTCCAGCTTGCACTGTTGCCCCTTCTCCTATTGCTGGCCAACTACTAGATACAGGCCTCCAGCTAGACTGTCCCATTGTTCAAGTTGCTGGCTTCTTCCCTTCAACCAGTTCTCAATCCACCTCACTACTTGACCTTCCAGACCACACTTCCTCAGTTTAGCTATGAGGATGCTGTGGGAGACGGTGTCAAATGTTTTACTGAGGTCAAGGTAGACCACATCTACTGCCCTACCATCATCTATCCACCTGGTTATATCCTCATGACAGACTATTAGATTAGTCAAACATGACTTCCCCTTGGTAAAACCATGTTGACTACTCCTAACAACCCTCTTATCCTTGATGTGCCTAGAGACAGCACCAAGGATAAGTCTTTCTATCACATTCCCAGAGTTCAAAGTGAGGCTGACTGGTCTGTAGTTACCCGGGTCCTCATTCTTGCCCTTTTTGAAGACTGGAGTAACATTTGCTGGAGTAACATTTCTTTAAACTCTACAAAAGTCTTGAAAAATAGACAAATAATTTTGCGTAATACCAAAGTCTTCTTGCAAAGTAATACAAGCTAAAGAATGACCATTAGTATCTAAGTAACAGACAATTTTTAGGTTGATGTTTTACTCTTGCTACATGTCTTAAACTGAGATTCAGCACTGAAGGAGTGATTCAGTTCCAAATTAAAACACCTAAACCTTGGTAGCTACATTTGAGTTGTCTGAGTTCTTGCCATAGCCAAATGAGATACAAGCAAAGCAATTAGGAGAGCAAGGAGAGCTATTCACCTAACTTAGAGAGGAATTCAGCTGTTCAGATAACATTTTACATAACACTGTCCAGTTTGCCCTCTCACAGCTGGTCCAGAAAGCAATTATTTTTCTATACGTCATGCATCATGTATCATGAATGTCAGTCCTGTGAAAATGTGTGATATATTGTGGGGTACACTTAACAAACTGAATCCTATTCCCAAGTAGCTGCTCAGCTGAATAGCTCCCCAGACTCCATGCCTTCAAGGTCTAAGGTCACCTAAAGGTTATCCGAGCATTTCTATTGTACTGGTAGTTAGGACACAACCTCTGGGAGACATCTGCCCTTCTGGACCAGCAGCTGAAGGGAAAAGCCTCTCAATTTGCAGTAAGAAGTCCTGTACACAAGCAGCTAAATTAAACCTTTGATCTCCATTGACCATAGGAAACACAGAAAAGGATATCTACACCATATATCGATAGCTAAACACCTAAGCTTAGATGGCTTCTTTGCAAATTGAATCTCACCATTAGTGACCCTGTAATTAGGACAGTATTTTCTGTATTGATTTATTATGTTTAAAAGTGCTAAGAAAGATTCATGCTGGATGGATATCACACAACTTTTCCTCACTATAAACCCTGATAAACCTCTTTTAATAATCCCCGCATGATACAAAGAGATATTTAAGCAATAGTAGTTTTCTCTGGTGAAAAATCACAGATATCTTAGCTACCATTTTACTGTTAGTCCTCTTAATCATGAGCTCTAGCAAGTCCCAAGTTTCTGTGTGGAAATGATCTTCTATTTCCCAGACAACTCTAACAAACATGTCCAACCAAGTGCCTAATGTAGACCTATTTAATTCTCGTACTAAAAATTACTCTCTTACACCTATTAATTGCAATTTTCTTTGAATGCCATCCCATCTGCCTTACATTCTGAAGGTATTAAAATTAAATGCTGTTTCAATTGCTGAAATGAATCTTTCAAATAAAATATCTGCTTAAAGAGCAGATACTTCCTCCCATACTGTGGTGGTAATTAAGAAGTAGGTGTTTGCTTTGTGAGTTTTTTCCCTGTGAAATGAACAGTCTCACACAGCACACAGTCTTTTTTCCTGTTTCTGCATTAATGTTTCCTTTGATCAGTGACATTTTCTACTTACCTTATTTTGGCTCCTGTAAGAGCTTTTTGGTTGTTTTCTGTATCCAAGACCAAAAATGAAAAAAAAATCAGAAAGAGGCTAGTAAAGGCAGGCTTCATCTATTTACTTCTTAGAATATTTACATATTGAAAAAGTTACACTAGAATTGCTTATATGCACTAAACTCTGTGAGAACAAAGATCGAATCCACAAAGGTGCCTAAATCACTGAGGCCAGTGCAAGGCTTAAAAGTGATTAAAGCATATCAGTCCTTCACCATTTTCTTTTTGCACTCACTGAATAATTGGAAGAAAACTCACTCTCCCCTTCTTTATACCTCCCTTGAGCATGACAAATGTTGGAAAAGCATTTATATGGAAGAATAGTTCAGAAAGTTTTCATTACAGACCATGTATTTTGCAACATCAGTTGTAAAGCAGGCTAGCAAGAAACAACAGATGCTCAACACAACATGGCAGTGGAAAACCAGGATCTAGCACTCTAAAATCCTCCTTATATGTAGCATCTTGAGTTGAGGAAAGGGAATCCTAAGGGACCTGCTGTTTTTCTCAAGCATCATCAAATGTCTTTCCAGCATCCCTCTACAGTTTGGCTCTATTTTCATGCATAGTATAGCATAGCACAGACTGTTTCACCTAGGTTAATTTAAGTGAAGAAGACATGCTTTCTTGTGGCCATAAATAAAACCAGCAAAATGAATACATAGATAGCTAGACAGAGAGCTAGACAGATAAGTATGTACAGAACATAGTTCTGCTCAGTGCCTGTGACTGGTAACAATCTGAAACATAACACTAGAATCCAGGGAACCCATTCCCCAATGCAAGCCTTGTGGCTTTCAAGTTACACTAACTCACAAGACCCCCAGCTTCAGAATGGAGTCTGGAGGGCACAGATTCCCCTTCAACATAGTTTATATATGTCACTGTGCAAGGCAAAAAAATAAAATCTCCATTTCTTGGAGACATGTCGTGATTACTTAAATATTTCTTACATGTTTCTAAGGTTGTCTCCTTGGAAACTGGAGTTTCAGTTTGTCTGCTTACTCCTTTCGTCCAAGCTCAGGTACAAGAAATCATTAGCAAGTTGAGATTCTGGTAGCTCTGACAGCTTCACATCATTAGTATGCTAACAAGTGTGAAGTAGAAAAATGTATATAATTTTCTGCTTGTTCTCCTATTTGTCCTGCTAGAGAAATGAGTTGATGAAAGTAGCAGTATTAGCCTTTGAATTCATTACCACTCACATATAAGGATAGACATACTCATATAAATACAGACTTTAAAAGGTTGGATTTACATGTCAGATGAGAAATAAGGAATCCTTCTAACTTCTAAATCTTGTATTAGCTTATTAATTATTTGAGAGTTTCAGGAAATTTTGCATTTCCTTATGATACCTGCATGTTCATCAGCACAATAACATGCAATAAATGAATTATTGCATATTAGACAGGTTGCGTTCAGACTAGTAAAAGAATATTAAAAGACAATCTTTCATAATGCTCTAATTGTTACCATCCATGGATGGATTAGAAGAAGCAATGAAAAAAAAAAAACACTCACATATTCCAGTTTTGTGTTTTTTCTGTTTCTTTAGCAGCATGTTTTCCCCAAATGCCCTAAAATTTATAGAAAATAATCACACAATCAAAACAAAACCCATCATTTTCATCATGTCCAATTTCATCTAGAAAATAAAGAGTTAAACATATACTATTGGATTCCATTCCTTATCCTAAACTAGTCATTCATTCTTTCTGGATTTAGGATAAATGCTTTACCCTCTTTAGTACAGAAATTGGAGACTACTGAATTTAAACATCTTTCTGTAAAAGTGATATCTTGCAGTTAACATTGTTAATACTCTGAGTGTTTATGAACTTAGTTTATGATGCTTTATTTGTTACCAATTAGAAGACAACATTTTAAACTTTTATATCATTCATTCCACTTTCATGGCAATAAACTGTAATTACGCTGAGCACTAGACCATAATGCTTTTAAACAGTGTGCATGAATATTGCTATAAATACCTCTAGGACTTAGCTATGTTCCCATAAATATATTTGGAGATATGTATGCTAATGTTTTAAATTGATGTCTCATTATAATCAGGCTGCCTGTCTACTGCAATACCCAATCACTGAAAAGAAAGAGAAGTAAAAAAAACCCCACCCTCAATTTGGACTGTTTTTTGAAGACAAGGTGCCCCCCAAATCAGCTGCAATGAGATGAAAAGAGGAAAAGGATCTGGGGGTGTTGAATGACACTTGCCTGAACATGAGCCAGCAGTGTGCCCAGGTGGCCAAGAAGGTCAATGGCATCCTGGCTTGTGTCAGGAATAGCATTGTCAGCAGGACCAGGGAGATGGTCATTCCCCTGTAGTCAGCTCTGGTGAGGCCGCACTTTGAACAGTGTGTTCAATTTTGGGCCCCTCACTATAAGAAAGATATCAAGGCCCTGGAGTGTGTCCAGAGAAGGGCAACCAGGCTGGTGAAGGGTCTGGAACACAAGTCTTATGAGAAGCAGCTGAGGGAACTGGGACTGCTTAGTCTCGAGACGAGGAGACTCAGGGGTAAACCTTATTGCTCTCTAGAGCTATCTGTGGTGGGCTGGGGTGCAGCCTCTTCTTATAGATATCTAGCGATAGGACAAGAGGGAATGGCTGCAAGTTGCACCTGGGGAGGTACAGGTTAGAAATTAGGAGAAACTTCTCAGGAAGACTGGTTAGGCATTGGAATGGGTTGCCCAGGGAGGTGGTGGAGTCACCATCCCTCAGGGTGTTCAAGGAAAGATTGGATGAGGTACTTAAGGTCATGGTTTAGTAAGTAATATAGGTGGTAGGGAGATGGTTGGACTAGGTGATCTTGGAGGTCTTTTCCAACCTTAATAATAATTGGAAATGTTAAATCTTGATACAGTTATGAGCATTTTAGAGCTGGCTGAGTGTGATCTGGAAGACAAAAGGTACTGTATGTCTGTTTATTACTGATGATGACTCATATAAAAGAGATCCCATTGTTCTGTGTCATATGATGAACAAGTCATATTCGAGGGGAAAGACCTATGTGGGCCAGTTCAGCTTAAGACCCCAAACGTATATCTTGGAAATGAAGATGAAAGCAAAAGTTTCTAGAAGCCATGTTGGATGATCTGGTTTAGCAGACGTTGTAGGACTTATTTCTTGGGGTCAGGGAGCAGAGAAAAGATAATAATATAGGCTGGTCTATGTTACATTTGCTGTTGTTGCTATTGCTATTATTATTATTCTTTATCATTAAAGCTGTGGGTTTGGAAAGATTGGGTTCAAAATCTATGTATTTGGTTGTCAGCCAGACATAGGAATGAGCTCTCCAGTGGCAAGCTGAGAGAAGGAAATGGAGAGATGTCAACTGATTAGACAGAAGTCTTGCACTGTGATAATTCCTGATTTATCAAGACACCAACAAGGAATTCCATGATAAATTTGCATAGCATGTCATTAATTGTCTGAGGCACATTCTTTCCAGGAATGAAGGGCTGTTCTTCGAACTCAATAGCCACTATGTTACCTTGGAATCAAACAGTAAAAGATAATGAGAGAAAACAACCTGATAGATGGCCTTTTATGATGGATATATAGAGATGTCTATGTGAAGGCATTAAAAAAACATAGCAAGAAGGCATTGCTCAGCCTTTGAATGACATTGTGCAAAATGGACAGAAGAATATGGTCTATTCAAGTTTTTCATATCAGTAAATATTCTACTAAATATAGTTCCAAGGGATTTGAAAAGAGCAAATTTGAAAAGTGATAAAATATTTACTGTGTTTTCTTATTAAATATTTGAAAATGCTCATCCACGTGTATTTTTAAGTAATACAAGGTTCAAGAATCACTTCTCATATAATTCACATCTCTTAACCTCAAAGATTTTCTCTCTTTTTCCCTCTTCATACAGCTTCCAAAACCAGAAATCAGCTGTGATGTTCATCTCATATAAATAAAAATTTATTGACTCTCACCTGAAATTTTGGATCTACAGTTCAACATCTACAATAGCTGAAGGTTTAAAATCCAAGTATGATAATGTTAGAGAAACATTTAAAGTACAGTGTTAATTGTTCAATGCTTTCACCATTATTCTAAGTCATATCCTAATAACTAAAAAAATTATTAGTGATAGTACTAAGGTCATCAGCAACATAGAAGTAAATTTTTCATAAGTTAATAATGAAAGTAATGGTATTTAGTGTTTTCCAATAAAATCCCCAGCTGCTGAAAGCCTAATACTGCATGAGATTTCCAGATAGTATTATTTTTAGCTCTGAGAGCAATAAGGAAAAGTTCATAACATGAACTCTACAGAATTAATTACAATAAGATCAGTGACACCTCTGCCATTCCACCTCCATAATTATTATTTAATCAGCTGAATTTGAATCTAGTCTCCAGAGGTCTAACTTGGGTTTTTTTAATGTTGGGCAATGCAGAATTACATTTTATACTTTCATTATTGCAATCCTTTTCTCACAGAAAATATTCTACCTAAAAAAAATAAAAGAAAAAAATAGTGGTGGTGTGGTACTAACTCTCTGTTTTTTGGGAAGCAACAGGACTGAGGAGTCTGAGGGTGTAGTCATTACTTGAGGACAAACAGTAGAGCAGATGAAACTGATTTATGGTTCCTGGCACATGTGGCTCATAATCATATCCTCAGGTGGGCAATGTACCCTTTTTTCTTACTGTGCTGTGGTTGTGGCTATGTAACCACTTCATTGTGGTCAGGCATGTGCTCTTGCAGTAAAATCTCCCATATGTCCCTACTTACTGCAAAAATATTCAGTTCATATTGTGGAGTGATCTCAAGGCACTGGATTTCTTTCAGATGAACCTTAACATGCTCGAGGAATATTTCTAATGCTCTCCAGCAGTAGTTATTCAGTCTAAGGGACCAAACTAACTCTCGCCTGAAATAAATCCCATGCACGAGAGTATGAAGTCTTCAACACCAACTCTTTTGTCTGTGCATATCCACCTCAGTGAATCTGCGCTTCTGCTGAAGGGGTCATAGCCCGTGTGCCAGCATTGCCATGTTGACCAGCCAAAGTCATATGTTGTCAAAGAGCATGAGCATGAGCCACAACAGGTTCTGCAGACCTTGAAATTCAGGTGTAAGGATTGCAAATTTTGGATCGCATGAGGTCAGCATGGCCAAGACCACCATTCTTCATGCCAGCATGAAATGAAAGGTGTGGCTTATGTTTTATGCCAGTGTATGGTTGTACAGTGTCTCTAGCATTATAAAGTGGCAAAGTTTGTCTACTTGCTGTAGTCTCTACAGCAGTAATAATATTAAACATGACTGTTTAATTTTTATTATATTGTCCCATTCTACAATAACACCGAAAATACAGAGACTTAGCAGCAAGGATATTACCATATGAAGTCAACAAGTAGTGATGTAATTCGATGAGTTAACATGCCCAAACCCCATTACCACATGTAATGTGAGACTTCATCCATTTTATCAATTTTTCTGACACCTGAGCTCACAAAGGTGAATGAATGCTTTAAAATGAATTTTATAAGATATGTTCCCTTGTAGAGTAATATGTTGCAGAATAACAAGAATCAGCATGAAGATTTTCTTGGAGGAAGAAACACCTTAAAGGTGATTCCAGAAATTCAGTGCCTTAAAAAGCCCCATAACCTCTCGTTGCTCTAGAAGTCACTTGCTTTAACAGCTCTCACTTCAGCATTGACAGACCTATACACCCCCGGCCCCCCCACTCCCCACCCCCAGCAGCCTGGAAACTTCTAAAACACCATTCATTTTGAGGGAGTAAATTTCTCTGCCTTCCCTGCCTGCCTTATCCCCAATTATTTTTCTGGGGAAAATCTACAAAAAGATAACCTTAAAAACTGAGAGAAACAAACTCTAATACTGGTCTGAAGGAGAGACAAAATATATCTGTATAAAACCAAGAAATAAATGGCTCCATCAAAGATAATGAGCTTGATTCTTCTCTGGCTAGCAAGTTGAGAAGTTATTTACAGCTACACAAACAGGTATAAAGTACTACCGAATCCAAATTATAGTATCTATATGCAGTTTGAACTCACTTTGTAAATGACTCCACAAAATGCTCATCAATGGCAAATCAAACCAACTATCAATTTCCACTGCTGTCATCATACTCTCAGAGAGATTCATTACTCCAGAAAATATGTAGTTCTTTTTCATAACTGTAAATCACTGAAAAACAAGGAAATACCAAATCAACAAAGAAAGAGGCTGTATATTAAAAATTATCTGGAGAGCAAAAGTCAAATCTCACTATAAAAATGTGTGTAAGAAAACTTATATTATTACAGGTGCTCCAAAAAAGCATTAGATTTGATTGCATTTTTTTTTTCCTACAGGCTTCATATGCTCTTTTTCTACTATTATATATAATGCTCATCAGTAATTTTTATTCTTTTTTCTACCTGGGCATATTTCTAATCTATGTAAATATGATGACTTTTCAAATTTGCATAAGCATGCTATTTCACAGTTCAAAGTTCCAGGAGAGTAAACAGGATGTATGTGCATATTGTGAGTATTTTTAATCCTAAAATAAAGAAAACTTTTTTTATTTTGTAAAGGAATAGTAGGCTTCTGAGGTTGGTTGTTTTTTTTTTTAAACAATAGATCTTGTAGACTTTGGAGAATCAGAGCTCAAACTCACCTTGCAAACAGAAACAGTCTCCATTCAAATGGACATCAGAATTTTTATTTCTAAAAACACTTCTGATAAACTTCCAGAAATCAATTATTGTTATGGGCCTGTAGTTTAGATCTTATATGCTAGAAACAGGATTTAAAGTTATGATTCCTTCTTGGACCTCATCAGACAGAGTTCAAAGAGTTTGTGCCCTCAGCTATCTACAGTTCCATAAATGACCTTTACTGTAAAACTTACTCATTTTGCACAAATGCTGCCAGCCTTCATTCAGCAACTTACCCCTTTACTTTTCATGGTAAAGGGCTCAACATATCCTTCTGTGATCCAGAGTTTTCTTCTGGGTTTTGTAGGGAAATTCTTGAGAAAACGTCTTAGAAGAGAGAAAAAAAACCAAAACAAACATGAAAGGTCATTTTTCTGGTTTTTTTTTCTGGAGTACTTGTTTGTCTGGATCAGGTCATACATTTATTGCTTTATTAGTTGAATACAATTAATTCAGATTCATTATCTCATTTTAAGAAAGGGATAGCAACATCTGAGGTATGGCTTATTTAGCTTTCATTTATTTCACAGCAGTGTGGACACAACTAATTTCTGCTCTGCTTTTGGAAGGTCTTAATGTGGAAAAGATAAATTAATCCAAATTCCTAATAAAGAACCAAGAGATTCAGTTCCTGTGGAGCCTGTGGATCAGACAAGAGGAAGAGAGGTTATGGAACCTATAGGTCTCTATGGCTTTGATTCTGCTTCAGGCCTCCAAAGAAGAGATAGAAGGCTATGCAAAGAGGTGCAGTCAAACATCCCAAAGGATGTGAAATAGCCATTCTGTCATATTCAGTCTGCAAAGAGAAATTCTCTCAAATATGGATTCTCATAATCATAGCTAGATCATATTTTCTTGTCATGCTCTTGAGGTAAGCAGGAGAGGCAAGTATTTTACATACCTGTGTATTGGGATCTGATGTGGCTCCATCTGCATAACCTGCACTTTATAACCAATGTAGCAGTGCAAATACATGGGAGCAGTTCTGTACTTGTCTTAAAAATCTACCATCCACAGGTTTTCTTTTTTGTTTTATTTTATTTTTTGGGTGTCTCTAGCCTAGATCCAGGGACTAAATGTCCATTTGTACATGGAGTGCTATGTGTGAGCTCCTGGAACATATCTGCTATGTAGGTTTTTTCAGGGAGGAATCCAGTTCAGGCACTCTGAGGAAGGTCGACACTATGAGCTGAAGTGTTGTACATGGGATCAGCTGGGACATTTATTTCAAAAGCATGCTAAAAATTGATCCAAACTAGAACACATGTAGAACTGCCCTCTCAGATCTACTGAAAATGGGACAGCAAAGGCAGAAGATCTAAGCTTGTGCAGGAACCCTAAATATCATGAAGATTATGACAAAACAGGAATCCAGCACAAAGAAATAGTTTCAAGTTTATGTGTGTAGGCATGGTGGGTATATTTTTAAAATATAGTTTTTTTCTTGCTGATGCAGGAAAAAAAAATTATCTATGCTCTTGCAAGCCTTAATCAACACATCCCACCCCATACTATCTCAGTGCAGTTACCTCTCCCTATCAAGGAGTTAAACACAAATCATGTACCCTCTAGCTGTTTTGCCCCAAAATATGTCAGTCACTTTGTTCAGTGTAAGACATGTATATAAAATAATTCCCATCGTCGTCTTTGGTTTTTACAGGAGTTCTTATTCTGCAGAATGCAGTCTGTAGTATACTGAACTCTATGCCAGATTTTAAAACCTACCATCACTGTACACTAGTTAACTAATTCCACTTGAAACCACATATTATCCAACATAGCCCTGTAGTAAGCAAGTTATCTGTCAGCTTTGTGCTATACACCAATAAATCAAACTATCAAGTCTGTGATGATAACTGAATCCTTTCATCTCTGAACCTGTACCTGGTGTATGTATAAACCTTAATTTACTGCTGTCTGCAGCTATTCTGCAGCCTTTTTACTCAAGACCTCAAGAAAACTTTATCTTCAGTACATCTTGATTTTGTAATGCTTAAGAAAGCACTGATATTAATTCAAAAATTAAATACAAGTGATCTAGTAATAATCACATCCACATCTCCACTTAAAAACTCCCAGTTGATCACTAAATGAAGCAGATTCTTCATCTGAAAGACTAAATTTTGTGTCTCTTGAGTCATTAAGTTCTTAATCATTAAGATCAGATGAGATCTCTGCAGTATGACCTTAACAATTCAGGACATGGAGATCAGGAGAGTTTCACAGAATCATAGAATCACCTGTGTTGGAAGAGACCCTTTACATCATTGAGTCCCACTATGTGGAAATTGTTCTGTCCTAACGGTTATATCTAGTCACAGAATCACACAGAATC
>VZTU01036549.1:0-10661 GCA_013400835.1 Zapornia atra | reverse complement strand
CACACATATATATATATATCTCAAAAGGATGGATATATTTAGCAAGGATAGGATTTTTTGAGTAAAACCTCCGTAGGATCAAAATACCTCCATTGGAAACTAAAAAATTACTTTTATAAATTCTCTCTGATTACTGAATAGTCAAAAGTGCTGCACTGATAACATTGAAATACATGCCAAAATTAGGGTTGAACTACTCAGAACTGTTGTAAGAGGGAAATGCATGCCACCTCACATTCAATTAATGTAAAGCAAACTACAATGGTATAAAAGTATGCAGGCTAACAATTAAGAAAGCAAGCAAATAATACTTAATTTACCAAACTAAATTTTAATCCAGCTTTTCTTAAAAAATCTTTTATTTTTCACTTTGTTACGAAAGCTACACAGAGATGTCAAGCTAGCTTAGTTCATGAAAATGATCAGGCAGATCACACAAAGACACCACCATCATGATGAGGAACAGTTTTAGAAAGAAAATTTCATCAAAGGTAAGTGCCTTGTGCTATATACTTCTGGTTTCATTAACCAAAGTCTGATGAGAATATGGACACCAGTAGAGAAAGCGAAGGTAGCCTAACAGCAGCACCTTCACTGGTAGCACACAACGCACGGAAACAAGAGGAGAGGAAGGAAGGCAATGGAGAATTTCTGAGAGGAACATCAGCGTTGAATTAGCTGTGTCCTGAAGAATGCCTGGTGTGCTCAGTGTCTTATCAGGGAAATCACTTACATTCTATGAGTTTCTATAAAATTAAATACAGATGATGTTCATTTTCAAAGCAGGTAGCATAAGAAGGAGGAAACGATGGATAAAAAAAAAAAAAGGAAAGAAAATTCTGCAGGAAACCACTGAACTCCCAGTATTTCTGTTATAATTTCCACACCAATTTCACAATAAAGTCCACATTTTCCTGGAGGAGGAGGAATTCTCTCCAACAAAGAGAACACAGGTATATAAGATCTCCTACGATTTACGGGTCAGTTACTACCCTGAAAGTAACTATATCAACTACAAATGCCACAGGATGTCAATATATTTGGAAATAAGTGTTGCTGCCAGATGTTTTGAGAGTCAGATAATGAAAGCATCCAGAAATCCAGTGCTCAGGGGACACTGGCAGCTGTCAAGAAAGTCATCTTCCAAAAGTGAATTGCTTAGAGCTCTACCTCTCAGGATTTTATTTTGTCCTGCTTGAGGAGAAAGAAGAGGGCAGACAAAAGACTCACATGCTAAAGGCAGATTGAAACCAAATGCATATTTTGACATATTTTATATTCCTCATGGGCAGAACTCAAGGATAATGCTGAGGAAATCTGTGGGACCCAAGGGACAACTTCAGAACATTTCTTGAGGAGCATGTGGGACTTGAGTACCGAGGCTGAATATCTGAGCGTAAAGACACAATTCTTGCATTACTTTGAGCTACAATATGAGATGCAAGACAATAACTTATCTACTTAGAAGGAAAAATCCCAGTAAAACTGTGGATGAATGAGCTGCACATTCAAAGATTCAGTCAGCCCATCAAAAAGACCCTTAAAACTTGATCAGCTACTACACACAGTAACGATGGAAATCCTGAATCCACAAACAGAGCATTCATTTTCATTCAAGATGGAGATTGTATTTTCAGGAATTATTCCTAAAGGAAAGAAAGAAAATAAAAAGTTCCAGAGACCATAGTAAAACAAAAAAAGAACATGTGCTGGTGATCACAAGGGAGATCTGAAACAAAATTTAAAATAATTCCATGACAGAAAAGAGGCCAACTTAGGTGTAGGGAGTTCTAAGAATGGCAGAAATGTACAACAGTGGCATATTGAAGTGCACAGATCAGGCACGAAATTGATACTACGTACATCAACACAGAGGAGGATCTGGTGTCAATGGGTTAAAAGAATGCCAGTTCCTGCTTTGGCAGAATATCAGACTGAAGTAATATGAGACAAATCTAGACTATGCAATCACAGACCCTTGGGCTGAGCCTTTCCTATCACTGCAAACTGTGTGTTCATATACATCTCTTCCAAATGCAACCAAAAGCTTTTGCTGAGTCATATAACACTCCAAAGTGAATGGTGCTTCTACATTGGACGTGATGGAAGGATCTTCTCAAATAACTAGTATTACATTACCGATCCCAGTCTCTGCAGATTCTTGCTTTACTATTATCACCACAGAATCCATGCTGAGACTAGCATCTGTCCCAAGATTGACATCTGTCCCAAGTCTACTGTTCTCCTGTCTTTTCTCCTTTGTCCGAATTAATAAATAAATAAAGTATATATCTTGTTTACCCAGGGCAATGAAACTGGACCAGAAACAATCAAAATCTACAAAATGTAATGCTTTCTATATTTTTTTTCATTTTTCCTTAGACAATTATGGAAAAATTTAGGTAATTAACAAATGAAAACTGATTTAATTTTCAGTAGATTTTTTGTATGTAAAATGAGACAAAAATTACATTTTCATGTCTCAGTTTACACAAAGTATAATTTAGCAACAATTAAAATTTAATTTGAAAATTAATTTGGATTTATATTTTTCTGTGGAATATCAAAAGCACTTTTTAGCATGCAAGAGTTAGCAAAATGTATTTTGTTATTTTGTTTCTTGCCCTGACTTTGGAAAACTTATTATCTTTGTTCAGAACCACGTGAAAAAGCAGTATTTCATGTGAAAAACAAGATGAGGGAACGTCTATGAGTCCAGTTCCATTATGAGTAAGAAATATAATCATGTCATCTGAAAATTTAGGAGTATTTCCCATATGTAGTAAAAAATATATAGTGGAAGCCAGAAAAGTGGGTGGCACATTTAAAGGTTGCCTAGTTCAATCCCCCTGAACTACTTCAGGTTTCTCAGAGCCCCATTAAACCTAACCTTAAACATTTCCAGGGATGAGGCATCTACCACCCCCTAGGCATTGAAAAAAAAAACCTCCTCCTTATATGTAGTCTATATCTACACTCTTTTCATTGAAAACCATTACCCCCTGCCTTATTGCCAACAAGTTTGTCCCATCTTTCTATATGTCCCTTTTAGGTACTAGAAGGCTGCTATAAGGTCTTCCCAAAGCCTTCTCTTCTCCAGGATGAACAAGCCCAATTCTCTCAACCTGTCTTCACAGGAGATTTGCTCCAGCCCTCTGACCATCTTTGTGGCCCTCCCCATGCAACATGAATAAACATAAACTCTACGTTAGGCTCAAAACTGGAAATTGGTTTTATTCTTTAACAAAAGAATCTTACTTCTATCAGCTGATGAAACTTTATCAGTTAGGCAAATGTTTGTCTTGACTTCTAAATTGTTGTCCATATATCACAACTTCTATTTTTACCAAAGTCCAAACAATATACACAATATGGGATCATGGAAACACTATAGAAGTGGGTCCCAGTTGTAGAATAAGCCATTTCTAGATGGCACATATGGTCATCTATTCTGGCAAGAGTTTGTTCAAGAGCAACACCTCCATATCTTGTTGCTAGTCTTCCTCCACAGTATAGCTGTGGTGATGTAAAATCTCTCTCCATATTGTAGTGCCATGTCAGACAACGCATAACATCACTGAGTTAGAAAGTGAAGATAATAATGTCAGGAACATGGGAATGGAGAAAGCAACATGCTTAGTGCAAGCAAAATCTTTTATGCAAGAACGAACAAAGGAAATTGCATGACAAAGATCAAAGACACTATAATGATTTTTTGGATTTCCTTCAGCAGTTCTTCACAGTAAACAAGCTCTGCATTCCAATTAAAGTTCAGAAGTAGCAGAAAACTGCAGATGATTTTTTAAATATTTTTTTCCAAAAAACTAAAAGACAATTCTTCCCTGCTGCTGCAGATAAACAGAAGGTATTCATGCTCCCTTAGACAGTATTCCCTTTCAAAACCTCCCTAAATTAGACATCAGCAAGGCAGTACTAGTAATTTCCTCATTCCTTCTTTTTGTCATGTACCCCACTTCACTTTCCTGTCCTCCTTACTGTGTATCTATGACCTCCTTCAGCAAAGATCAGAAGACATGAAAATTCGCCTTCACAGGGGAATCACTATGTCAAAAGGACACATGGGCTTCTATTCAGTACTTCAAAATATAAGGACCTCAAAGCACTTAAAATGTAATATAATATATTGAGAATACAACAGTCTCAGTCTCATGGTGGAAAAGGAACTATAATCATGTAATAAGTCAGTGGTGCAGTCAACATTGGGATCTTTGCCTTGCACCATTTGCCTAGGTAGAATTTCTAGTCAAGCTAAAATACCCAAGTGTGTGTGAAAGGTAGTGCACAGTGTATTTCCTAAAGTCATAGAATCATAGAATGTACTGAGTTGAAAGGGACCATAAGGATCATCAAGACCAACACTGATAAAAAGTGAAACAGCATTCAGTAATATATAAAATATCACAATGAAAGGCATATCACTGCATTATAAAAAGGTATGCTAAGAGAAGCTAATAGACTCAAACTGCAGAAGTACAGCAACCAAACTTTCTCCTATTTTAAAGTATACCATCAAGAAATTTAAGAAATTACAGCAAAAAAATATATCTAGGATTTCTTAAAAATCAATTAAAAATTTTCCTCTTCTGCTCAATTCCCTTCTGCCTACTATAACCTCAATCAAAGCAATGATACAGGATAGCTGCTTGTTTTGCAGCATTTCCAGAACCACATAGAGATTGTTATAAGACAACAATCTCAAGCAACCTGCATGAAGTTTAAAAGTGCAAGGTCCTGCACATGGGCTGGTGAAATCCCAAGCACAAATACAGGCTGGGTAGGGAATGGTTTGAGAACATGCCAGAGGACAAGGACTTGGGGTGTTGATGAAAAGCTCAATATGAGCCATCAACATGCGCTTGCATCCCAGAAAGACAACCGCACCCTGGGCTACATCAAAAGAAGCATGACCAGCAGGTTGAGGGAGGTGGTTCTGTCCCTCTACTCTGCTCTCCTGAGACTCCACCTGGAATACTGCATCCAGCTCTGGGGTCCCCAGTATAAGACAGACATGGAGCTGTTGGATCAAGTGCAAAAAGGATCCACAAAGATTATCATAAGGCTGGAGCACCTGTCCTATGGAGACAGATTGAGAGAGTTGGGCTTGTTCAGCCTGGAGACGAGAAGGCTCGGGGCAGACCTTAAAGCAGCCTTCCAGTACCTAAAGGGACCTACAAGAAAGCTGGAGAGGGACTATTGATCAGGGAGTGTAGTGACAGGACAAGGGGTAATGGTTTCAAGCTGAAAGAGGGTAGGTTTAGATTAGATATTAGGAAGAAATTCTTTACTATGAGGGTGGTGAGGCAGTGGAACAGGTTGCTCAGAGAGGTTGTTGCAGTGTTGAGGGCCTGGTTGGATGGGGCTTTGGGCAACCTAGTCTTGTGGGGGGTGTCCCTGCCTATCGCAGGGGGGTTGGAACTGGATCTTTAAGATCTCTCCCAACACAAAGCACTCTATCATAAACCATCCTCTGGTTCTATGATCAGGTAGCACATTAAAAAATCATAAGGTTATGTATCCCGACATATACAAATACCTGGAATGGTTCTAGGTACTCAGTAGAAAATATGATGACCCAGGAAAAATTATCTTGCAAGGTGCTTCTGGCTTTCACGTTGAGGCCTGGACCACTCTGCTGGATCTATGTTGAACTTGATTAAATCTGAAGATCTCCAGTTCTAATTCAATGGATTCTCCTAGCTTAGGTAAGCATTAGGTTTGTTCCCTCTGTCTCCAATTCTAGAACTATGAATCTTTTAGCATGTGCATTAGTGGTCATACTACAGTGAATCATAGAATTGTTTCCATTGGAAAAGACTTTAAAATCCTCAAGTCCAACTGTTAACCTAGCAATGTGACTACTCACCTAATTAAAGGTATGCTTATGTTAAATATGCTGGGGGTCTTAATGGAATAATCACACTGTGGAAATACTGTGCTTGATTCTTTCTTCCTTTCTTTCCATTTTACGTGAGAAGGCATCAAAAGCAGTAACATTCCCATGCTTAATGCAAGCCAAGTATATTTTAACTTGGTTTGGAGGGCTTTTACTCTGGTGGTTTTTTTAATAACAAAGTGCATTCCACTTTACATGTTAAACTGTTGTATATTTTAAAAAGCACTTCCTTCTTTACATTACAATATTTTCAAATCACATCAACTACAGAAGATCTAGGCCAGAGGACTTATTTTTCTATTAATTGGAGGGACAATATTCCACTTATAAAAGGAGCCAACCAATAAGGATGTCAAATAAAAAAATAGTATAAGATTGGAGTGCAAGCTGTACAGACTTTACAAATCAGTTTGGAAGAAATTTGAAAAGAACACAAATTACACATCAAAGTGTGTCTGTGATTTGCATGAGCTGATAGTTTTCTGCAGTTATTGGTTCAATATTAATTTGTGACCTTGCCCAATAACATCAACACAAATTAGCTACAACTCAAAATGGCAGTCAACTTGGGGGACCTATCCTGAAAAGTGGTGCTAACAACTTCCCAGCATCAATGAGCTTCTCAATCCTGCAGCTGTTTTTAAAAGCTTCCTCCCAAAGGCACATTTAGAACTAAATTAAATGCAACTTTGACTTAATTAACGTTTTAAATGATAATGAATACAATGTAGATTCATAGAAGGCACTTACATTGTGTTATAAAACTGATAAAAATTTAATAACTCTTTGTTAATAAGTTATGTCTCTCCAGACCCATAAAGCCTAAGGCAGTCAGTGCTGTAGTCTAGGGTCTAATCTAGGTTCCTAATGCAGGTGGAATAAGGAGGCAGGAGACTGACTTGACATTTGACATTTGCTCTAAGCCTGCTCTGGATCAAGCCACTGCTTGTTCATAAGTACTTTATTTCATATAGTAAAGGTCAGAATTTGGGCTCAAGGCAGGGCTATGACAGAAATGCTCAAGCTGAAACCGAGCCAGCTCTGGCATCTGTCGCTTGAAATAGCTCAGAAACAGTAGAGAAGGAGAGCTAACCGGCTAGCATCTGTCCCACACCAAGGAGGTAACAGGAAGAATCTGCTGCCTGGTGGTAAGAAACTGTCATGGTGAGTTTCATGACAACCAGCCACACTCAGGAACTAAAAATGCAAACATAATTTCCATGTCACCTTGCATAAGACCCTCTGCTAAATTCACTCCATAGGATGAAGACAGCATCTTTTCTAGCTTGTCCCCATCAAAGAAAGCCACTCACTAGTCTCTTCCCTGTGACCCTGGTAAGAATCACTACTCAACATGTAGCCTAAAGGAATTAAATGCAGACTTCTTGGTCTGTCCCTCCCCCCACCTTCCCAGTTCTTCAGATTTGCTGCTAAACTTAGCAGTACCTCCATCCTATGGTGACACAACAGTGACAGACCTCAGAAATCGGGCATCTTATCAGTGACACAGTGGCATATCCTGCAACACAAAACTAACCTGAAAACGTGTGTGTTTCATTATTTATGTTCTCTGGTCACAAGTAACAAGTTAGACTGTCTTACTTTTACCATTCTACCATCTGTAAATGAACAGCTTGGTATGGCAGAGGGGATGTCTTGGGTTTTTTTTTCCTACGCTTGCATTTTTCTATCTCAGTGTCTACATCTCGGTATTCTGACATCATATCCAAAGGAAAGTTAACTAATTTAGCAGCATTATGTACCTGAAGTCACTCATGCTAATCCCACACACACTCTACCCCACCCCCATGATTAATATAATCTATTAATTGTTTGAAAAGGAACAGAAGTCCCAGTGCATTCATTCATGGGAAAAAATGATGGAGTAGGTACTTGGAGTCTCAGGATAGTATATACCAGCCCATTCTGACAAGTGCTTCTATGTCTGTTAGCAACGCAGAAAAACATACAGTCCCATCAAGAGGAGAATCACCTCAAGGTGTACACCTCAAGAGTGAGAAAGATGGAAAAAATCAAAGGGCTGGTTCAGTGAAACAACTGTTCCAGCAAGCATATATTGAGTCAATACATTCTATTTTTAGTGGAAGCACCTGCATGCATCTTTCTTTGACTGCCACCAAGTGATGTTGGAAAGAAAGGAGGGTAGGCAGAGTTGCAAATATGAACTAGTGTGAAAGTGGAAGAGTAACCAGAAGATTTTCATTCTCAGAAAAGCAGCTCCCATAGTTCCTGGCTTCTGATTTACCAGTACCACAGGCTGCAAATATGGCAAATCTCTAGCACATACAAGCATTGACTTCATGTCAGTAGCTACACCATATGAACCTCTACAGAATAGCACAGGATTGTCCCATATTGGTATTTCCTTTCAATAGTTCTATTGTTTGGTTTTATATGCTTCAAAATCCCATTGGCCAGTTTTGGTAGCAGCAGTTTTCTTAACAGTAGTGTATTCTGAGAAGGCAGCTAAGGAAGATAATTTGGTTTTCTTCATTACCCAGTAGCAATACAGACTACGTGAAGATCTATATGCCAGACTTTTTTCCACCTGTAACTGAGTTATCTAAAATAATATTTTCTCTCCAAATTGAACTCTCTAAAACATGGACAGGTGTCCATTTTTACATTATTTTCAGTATTTTGAAGAGGAACAGATGCGATTTTATAGAGGAAACATCATAGACATTCCCATTCTCAGGAATGCACCCCTGAATACACAGGAGCTGATGTAACTGAAGTAGAAAACTGTCATCATAAAAGAAAGAACAGTATTTGAAACTATGTTTATGAAAATCAGTCTATTATCCGGAGCACAGTTCAGAGGGTTATGATTTATATTCTCTGTAGCTTTGAATTAACAGGAAATTGTTAGCACTCTGATATGCTGTTTTCACTAATCTCATTAACACCCCACCAAAAAAACCCCAAAACCAAACCAAAAGAAAAAATAACCAAAAAACCACACAAACTACACAAGATAATGCTGTATCATTCTCCAGCATTCAGAGGTGATTTAATTCCACAGAAGGGAGCTACAGAAATGTAACAACCTGACTACAATAACTTGCTTATAATGCCATCCTTGAGGGGCAACATCTGTCTTTCCTTTGCAAGCAGACCCAATCACTTATTTCTTCCTCAAAACGTTAAAGGTGTGCTATTTGCTTCTTGTGCAGAACAAAGACAAGACACCATGACCACAAAGGGATCACTGAGTTATATTAAAGAGAAAGGTGTTTATGAAACAAATGTAAAAGTAAGAATTTCAGAGCAAATGACTCCCCATCCCTCCCATGTCCACAACAGAATTGTCACAGCATAGGAAAGGTGTGTAGTGGAATAGAGCAGTGGAGTACCTCAACCTTTCCTCTTCAGAGTATTACAGTTATAATGTAAATGGGATCATACTTATAGCTGGTTTGAGAATCTCAAAGATTCTCAAACACAAGGTGGTATATGTATCCTGTAAAAGGGAAACCATTGTTGCTAAAGAACTAAAAGACAATTCTAGCACTGAAAGTTGTCCTTTGACAGGGTGCAGATAGGTCCTTCCCTCACCTTAGCTCATCCACAAAGGCAAGTATTTCCTGTTTTCTTGGCTACTTCAGCAGGACTAGAGAAGTAGTAGGTTAGTTTTGTCCTCTAGAAAGCAGAGGATATGGCTCTTGCATTCTAGGAGAAATAAAGACAAAACTGTCTTTTAAGACAGTAATCTAGGAATCCAGGACTTGATAGTCAACTCATTTAGAAAGCCCAAGCATAGTTATATAACTGATGAGTTTCGATCCATTGACCAATGCGTGCGTGTGAGTGACAAAATTATTTGTAGTCACATTACAGAATTTGTTTTTTTAAGTTGTAAAGATACATAGGCAGGTTCTCCACCGCCCTAAGTAGCACAGGTCAATGAAGTGGACAGTGTTCCTTGACCTAACCTGATAAACTACACTGCCAAACAGCTTCAGCACACTGTATCAAACTTGTTCAACAGCCATTCTTATTCAAGCTACACAAAATGTTACTCTAATCTTTCAGAATGCAATTTTAGGGCCTTTGAGAAAGACTCAGCAGCTAACTCGCTTGTTCAGCAAAAAACGTGATGGCGCTAGAAGACCAGAATAATATATGGTTCTAAACTGGCTTTGTCACACTGGTAGTGACATGCTTTGGCTACTTTAAAAAGTTAAGCTTTCTCCAGCTTGTCTTGCATGGTCTTTCTTTCTAGATAGGATGGCTAAGTGTTTGTGCTGAACACTGAATTCAAAACATAGTGATATCCTGTCTTTTGTCTCTGGACATCCCTGATATTCATCAAAGTCTTCACATGAAGCTTCTCTGAACTATCAGAGCATACCAAAGCATGTTTTCTCATAAGCCGAGTTAGATAATCCTGGGCCTAGTATCAGTGACAAGTTCCTGAGAAGTAGCAGCCATATGGTGAAACAAAACCATAGAAATTAAATGTTTCAGGTTAGGATTCTATCTGTGTCAATCACTTGAATGGCACTCCCCAGGATTTGGCACAGACCTAAGCTGAAACATCACACGTATTAGTAACATAATTTCACGGTATAAACCAGCCCACGTTTTTCAGTGGCTAAGTGCCTCTCTTCACTTTAACTCACTTCAGTCTCCAACACAAAAAATACTTAAACCATTTGACTGCAGCAAGCTACCAAAAGCAGCTAAACCTGAAAAAATGTAGACACACACACACACACAAAAT
>VZTU01036488.1:0-14600 GCA_013400835.1 Zapornia atra | reverse complement strand
TTGCCAAGTTCAGTTCCATCTGTTAAATACTTTAACTCCTTCTGGAAAGATATATTTCTTGCAACTTCTGTGTCATAAACATTTATGTACACATCAAACAGTAAACAAGAAGCTTTGAGAATGATTTTTCCTCCTACATTATCTGATGTCTTTCAAAACAACTGAGCTATATGGTTATAAAACTGACGGGAGACCAGAGCTAGATCCTTGTTGCTTCTTTGGCAACTTAACATAAAATGGAAAGCCATTATGATAGCATTCATTCTTATTTACCAGTCAATATGGTCTGAGTGTTTCCTCAAAAAATCACAGAATTTCAATAATGTTCAGGAATTCTATTATTAAATACATATGAGCCTTAGTTCAAGTCTGTTTATGTGATGCTCTCAGTTAAAATTAATTTCTGATCACAAAATTGATAGTAAAACGTTATTGGCAGCAATGGGATCAAGTATTTGGCCTTGTTATTGGTACAGATGTGAGAAACAGACTTTTTGCATACTGTGTTTGGCTGTTTTGGTATGTCCATCTGGCCACTAGGTGAGACTAATTATTTTTGAAAAGACACTATGTTAATCTATTTCAACTTCTATTTATGCCCCCAAACTCTCAGGCTAAGACAAATCTTATTTTCACTTACAGAGGTATAACTAGTTAGTTTGGACTTGATGACAGTAGTTGGGAGTAACTGTGTGGCATACATATAACAACTTAAAAACTATCAATGTTCTAAACTCAGGAAGAACTTCTTTGAAAGAAAAATAAATCTGTTGTTTACTCTTTTTCAGTACGTGTCCTCCTTTACCAAAGACTAACAAACTGTTTGTTCCCCTTTGAAGAAAATACATTGCCCCCTTAACTTACAGTACTCACTTTAACGTGATGTCAAGGTTCTGTTTTGCTGTATTCAACACCCACTGACATCAGTAGTACCTGGGGCCGGACATGGACAATGCAGTATGTCTTTGCACAGTTCACATGGTAGGGAAGACACCAGAAAAAAAACAACCAAAAAACTGAACCCAAAACTTTAGATGTAAAATGGTATTTGACTCCCTTTAAATGAAAGCTCACAGTAATAGGGTGCATCCCCTGCATGAATTTACGCCAACCTCTAACTCATCACAATTTTCATAAGGAATTAAAAAACAAAGGATGCACACAAGTTATTGAAAGAATCTCACAACCTACACTGCAATAATGGCCTGATGGCATCAGACAATGTGCATACACACACATAAATACATAAAACGAAGATAACATTACTATGTATTTGCCTAGAAAACAAAAATTTGAGTGTCTGTACCTTTTCTTTGTTAATAAACTAATAGTTTGATACCAAAATCTGACCTGCAACATGTAACTGAAAAGCAGAGTAAAATTTGCATATTCAAAGCAAATCACATAATCCTTCAGTAGGATCAGAAGTTTACAAAGGAGTTTAAGGTATCAGATTCTAGAAGAAGAAACAGTCCACAAGATCATTCTCTACAGTATGAACGGCTGATGGCCTGGATACAAACACTGTGCTACTCTCAGAAGGAGCAGCTTTATTGCATTGTGTATCTCACCGTGATGATCTATTTCTCCAGCCTTATTCTGATTCTCTCCTTCATAAAACTACTTCTTGTTTTCTTCCACCACTCTCCACCCAATCAGAGAGACTCGAGGCATTCCTAAAAGCAAACTGTTGGTAATGAGGAATGTGGAGTTTACACCTCAATTAATGTGATCAGAACATCAGTACACACACTTTAATGGTCTGACAGGTAAAGACCACTTTGTAGCATTAGTCAACAGCCTGTAGCTTAAAAAGACATCAAAACACATACATGATCATTTGACCTTGTCCATCACCCCAGTACTGCAGGGAATCTGCTAACTGAGAGGAATATTTAACAGGTCTTGGAATACAGATGGCCATCCAAACTTCTAAAACTGAATGGGGAACTCAGCAAGACTTAAACCTCATTCTCCTTACACAACTCCCTTTCCATCCTTCCTGCTGTCAGATACTCAACTTTTTCCTGAGGTCTAGGATTCTTCCTACAACCACAGCATTCTCTAGGAAGTAATAAACAGATCTCTTTCTTACACTGCTGCCATCCAAAACAGCTCAAAACTATGGCCTTTGTCCTGCTGGCTATTTTTCCTCAGTCCTTGACAAAACCCAGAAAACTAAAAGTTAAAATGTTTCCCACCAGCTCTGTTGACGGCACAAGCCAGTAATAGCCTGTCTAACATGAATCAGAAATTAAAAATAATCCAGTCACATACCCTGAAGCTTGACGGTGAAAGAGACGCACGCATACATTTGTCACCAGAATTGCTATGGTAACCCTTTATCATGCACACAACACTGGAAAATTTCAGACTGAAATAACATCACTTCCACAGACATTTCACATACAGGAAAACAAGAATCTCATGAAAACAAGTATCAATCATTAGTATTTTGTCCATTTCTAATGCAGATTTGAATGGCTGCCAAAGAGAAGGGAGAAGCATCTGTGGGGCTGCTATATCTCAAAGTCCCACACAGAGAGTGATCAAGTATGCTGCCATGAGAGAGAAAGTATCTTGCACTAGAGATAGGCCAGGGAGAGGACATTGCTACAAAGAAGAAAAGAGTTGGCTGGCTGAGACAAAGTCACACCACAACACCACCCTGCCCCACATTTACAGTTGTTAAAAATTTTAGTTCATCAGAATTTCCTAATAGATCATTTTATCTAATAGATCATTTTTCCTAATAGATCATTTTGTCTTCCTTCACCATAATAGCAACTGCACTGTTTTCTAATAACTATATCAACTTTACTTCTAAACAACAGAAAAAGTTGTTTAGAAGTTGACTTCTTAGAAAACAGTACAGTTACTATAATAACAAGCCATTACTAAAATAACAAGCCATCTCTCTTTACCCAGATAGCATACTCCTTACAGAATTAACTTTAGACTAAAAAGCTAAAGTCTGTTCTTAGACAAACATGAATGCTTCCATTATTTCAAATGAGAGATGTATGGGCAGAATTTGGTTGTATAGATTTATTGTGAAAATAAATCTTTCTGGTACAAGCTAATTTAAATACATATTTACATTCTAAATAAGAAAAAGCAGGTATTCTTTGGGGCCACTAAAAAGCACAATTTAAGTTTCAGGAAAAATAGTAAAAATTTTGTTGCTTGCTCTTCTAGAAAGAAACTCAGTTCACATGGTATTTGAAAGAGCTTTCTTTTTAACAGAAACTCACAGTCATGAGAAGGTACTTGTTTGGGTTTTTTTAAAGGATATGCTAGAAATTATTTAGCTACTGATTATGGTTTTTACCTTTCAGAGATACAATAGAACCATGAACTTTTTTCTGAAAAAGCAAACAAAAAAAACCCTACCCACACACAAAGAAACATTTGTGGGTTGTAATAAAGCTTCTTTTTACTTCAAACAGGAAAACCTGAAATAAAATTATCTTTCGTGGTGTATTTTTTAAGAAAAGAAGCAGTAAAAAGTCAAAGATAAAAAGATAGAAGATGCTACTGATCCCTTTTGAATTTATATTTGCACCCAGTAATTATGTATGTGTTGAGTGAATTTAGAACATACTTTTTGAAAATTACAGCCAAAAAATAATAGGTGTTAATAAAACACTATATGTAAAAAGTTTCAGAATTTATCTTAGATCTTAGTGTGTGCTTACATGGCTACAACATCAAAAACCTTCTAAGTCCTCCTTTTGTGAACATAGCAATTCTGATTGAAGCCAGGAAGCCTTTACTTAATAACAAGACTGACCAATATTTTTAATTTTGAGTTTCTCATGGACATAGTTAAGACTGGGAAAAATTACTGAATTTCACAGATGGGTGAAATTTCTGCAGTTTTTTTAATGAGAAACTGGCGTGCGTGTGTGTGTGACTTATTTTGTCTGTACATGAACAGACTGTTTTCTATTGATACTTAAAATCATTAAAAATAATCTTGAGATTTTAAACCACAGCCTCCAACATTTTAAAAATCCATCTCATTATTATCTCACATGCCAACACCTACGCACAAGCTTCTAGGTTTAGGCATCTTGATCTAATGCTAAATCCTCCTCTGTCTCATGCCATTATGACTTCCTCACCAGTGCCCTTGGCAAGGATTAATCCTGGACTGAAGGAGTCAGTCAAAATGATGGAGTACGTACATATCCTCCTGCCACAATAAGGGCATCCTGAGCTGAAAAGGAGGAAAAGGCAGTATTAGGAATAATGGTGTTTCTCAGAAAAATGGCAATGGCCCAGAGGTGAGAGAGAAAGAAGTTAGGATGAGAATTCTTGTATTGTGGGTCCTAGTACCTTATATCTGTTTCCTGTATAATGATTCAGGAACTGAGAAGTTAATACAATTTTTTGGGGGGTGAAGGATATCTAGAGGAATTTTCCTAAGGTTTGTACCCCACTTCTCTTATAACTAGACAAGATTGTTCAGAGCAAGAGTGCCACACAGAATTATAATCCCTCTTTTCATTGACACACACCCTCCCAGCAACACAGAGGCTAGAGATACCTCGTTCTGTAGGCTACACATCAACAGCCTACTCTGAAACACAAGTGCTATGGAGGGGATCATAATTTTCAGTATCACACAGACTGCTTCTTATATAAGACTATCAAATGGCATGTGGCACTGCAAGGATCCTAGATATTCACATTGAGTGGCATGAAGGCTTGCAACTGGCATTTCACAGGAAATGAACAGAAACAAAAAAAAAAATCCGAGGAAAATATTTTCCATTGGTGAAATCTTAAATTTTAAAAAAAAATTTAAAAATCAGTCAATAAGGCTGTAAAGGTTTGACTTGAAATTATGATACTAAAAATATAAGAGGCCCTCACAGAAATCCTGGCTCAGGCAGCTCACTTGTGCTTAGATGGCCCCACAGACCAGGGTTTGCTTCCCATAATGCATCCTGAGCACGCAAAAAAGATGAGCTGTTGAGCAACTGACTTCAGTACGTTTGGCTTTTTCCCCCCATCTATTTCCTGGCCCTTCCATATTTTTATACCACTCAAATAATTTATATTTAAATTTTGCTATACCTAATTTTTCCTTTTTGCTGGTCTATTTCTACTTTAGAACTGAAGTTAGATCCCTAGATTTCCATGCTTTCAATTACAGCTTACAAGACAAAGTTCTATTATTCTTAAATAAAGATGAACTAATGCAAAGAAGCACACATAATTAATCAAAACAGCTAGCAGTGGAGTATTTAAAATAACTAAGGACTGCCTGGATTATAGCAACATTATTAGCATGTGATTAATAAGCAGTTGAAGTATTACATTTGCTAAGTTATTTTATCTTGCTTTAAAGTTAGGTGGCAAAGTTTGAAGCCATAGTTAGGATTTGCTTTATTCAGCATTATGTTGTTAACCCCACCATCTGGTCAAACAGCTGAGGGATCTCAGGCAACCATATGGGGGGCCCATGTTTCTTTCTTGGGAAATATTCAGCCTCGCTGAATTATGCAATGGTTACCAGGTTCTAGCTTATTACAGTAGGATTAAAAAACCCCCATCAAAATACTCTGCAGACTGATAAATGGAATTTGGTGGGCTCTGTATTTAACCTTAACTTATGTAGAAAAAAGAAAATGACACTTACTTGAGGACCAGGCTGACCCTGAAAAACAAGAAAAAGATAAGGTTAGCAAAAGTTTGACAAGGATCAAGTCCCTAAATAGTAGCAAATAGTTACAGTACTCTCTAATAAGATGATAACCAAAAAAAATAATTCTAGTAGCCGTATTAAAGTCAGATTCTGGACTCGTAAGTCTATATTGAATTTCACTGTTCTAATTCAAACTTGATGAACTTTCTTGCCATTGACTGATTCCAGAGATAAATCACAGCAACACAACATTGAACTTCCATTTGAGAAACTTCGTATTTCAGACAGTCAGAACAATGCAATTTAAATTAGGTTTTCCTGTAATTTCTAATCACTCTCAAGCGAGAAAGAATCTACAGATGCTGAGCTGCTTTAGAAGCAGGCATTGGGTGGTCCTTCTCTGTTACGGCTCACCCCCATGTTTCAAGGAGGTGCTAATTACTGCCAATTGAACTAACAAAAAAAACTAGAGGAACTAATTGTTGTGCAAATAGCCTTTTTGCCATTGCTGCAAGCACTACAGTTTTAAGCAAGCTTAAACCAACATTCAAGACAGCTAATCATCATTAGATGAACCCTTGTCTGTCAGCCCAAAGAGGCAGCTGATAACATTTCTTCGCCCTTTATAAACATACCTTTTGGACTCCCCAGCCCAAATGAAGAGGCACCCTCTGCACACTGAGCAACTGTAGATACCTTTTGCTGCTGCAAGCCCTTACAGAGCAGACTTCCTAGGACCTAGGAAGACTGCTTAGGACGGCCAGTGAAAGCCATCAGTTATCCTAGCCCACACATTACAGTTTGCATGAAGCAGAATTATATTACAAAATGGTATAGTAGCTGTGACTATGAATGACAACCACCCAGGCAAGCAACTCATGCTCTAAGACATAGACAAATACTTCTCCCTATATTTCTCCCTGTAAAGAGATAATTTCTTCAACTCCTAGGGGTAGCTTAGCTTCTAGTGGTTTATGACACCAATGATACTGCAGTTGAATTGAAACTACAATTTCTCCTTTTCTTGAAAGAAAAATGACTAGGAGACGTCTTAGAAGTGTTATAAAACCTCTTCATTTTAGGTAGAAGGTACTACTAGACAGACTTGAAACTTTTCCACCTCAACGTCAGGAAACCCATTTTTGGTGTGATGGTAACAAAGCACTGACATGGGTTGCCCAGGGAGATTGGAGATATTCGCAAACTGTCTGGACATGATAATGGGTAGCCTGACTAGATGGCTCTGCTTGATCAGAGAGGTAAGACCAGATCATAGAATCATAAAATAATCTGGGTTGAAAGGGACCCCAAGGATCATAGAGTTCCAATCCCCCTGCCACAGGCAGGGCCACCAACCTCCAGGTCTGCATTCTGTGATTCTGTGTGATGTTAAGGAGGATGGGGGTAGGGTTTTTTTCATTAGCTCACAACATTTTTGTGTCAAATTAAAACCCAGAAATTTGCATGCAATGTTTTTTTGTGGTTTTTTTTTTTAAACTAAGAACCATTAGAAATAATGTCACAGAGGAATCATGGTAAAATACAGAATTATTGTCACTATCTAATCCTTGCACTAAATGAAACCTAAAGCATTTTTTGTTGTAGATGCTGTAGTTTTGTATTAATTCCTTACAGCAACACTGCACTACAGAGGTTTTTCAATTTAAAAATAGTAAAGAAATAATACTGGCTCAGGTTTGACAGTACCAATATGAAGTAAAATTTTCTGAATTGGTCAGTTCTATGAAGTTACACATCACCCTGGTTTAATGAATACAATTGTAACTTCTCAGCACTCAGCCTCAATCATTCCTTGGCACTCAGCACTCAATCTTCCCATCACAGCAGGTTTTAAGATAGTGTTCTATACTTAATCCTAAAATCATCAGAAATTGTTTACTGAAGCAGTAGTGGGCAGCCTGTATGATAAATTCCTATATATTAACTGAACTCAGACCTATGTATACAAACTTTTCTTTACGAACTCACAATACGTTTCTTCTCACAAGTATATCTGAAGTTGCAATACATCTTGACCAAACCATTGAAGACTGCCTCCAAGACATACATAGAAACTTAAATGAAACTCTGAAATTACCAAAATGTTTCAACAAACCACTGATTTAAATCAGGAGAAAGCAAATAAACAGAATATACATCTATATATTTGAACAAGATTTGAAAACTGACACTTTTCTCTTCAATGTAAGTTAGACGTACTAGTGATACCAAGTTTCCACATGGTGCATGCTATATGTATTATATAAGGGACATACACAAATAACACAAATGTATAGAGAAGTAGAATCATGCTCCCATAAAAGTGTTTTCTACTCTCAATCTCAACAGCATTATCAGTTTACCTTTTGTTATTGTGCATTTATAATTACGCTTTAATCACGCCTGCAACACAGAGAGAAGAAAGCTGGAAACTTAATTATTATAGGACAATTACTTTTCATGGTGACACAGAACTCTATGAGATTTCGAGGAATGTAATAGTTGCATTACTCTTATATATACTGTCAATATTGCAATATTCCTGCATTTAACTGTAATAGGAGATGCTGAATACAAAAGTACTCATGGCAGGATATATTTTTTTTATCCTGTTGGCTATGAGCTCCTTGAACATGGAAGGAACTCTGCATTAATTAAGGTAATTATTTTTTAATTGTTCCAAATTCTTCACTATTTTTGTATACTTTTAGATATTCCCTGCCCTACTAGCTACTGCAGTTACAGTATCATTTTCCCTTCTCACTAATGATCCAGTGAGTGATGCTAAACAGAAGTAGCAAGTGCTATATTATGGAACTCATCAGCTCTGCTTAAAAATGTACAGGTAGAAAGAGGCATCAAAATACTGACCTTGCGGATTACAAAGAGTCATTGTCACACAATTCAAAGTTCAGGAGAAAAGGAGGGGTTATTCATTCACCTTCTCTCAGTTTTGTATATTGTGAAAGGGTCAGGAACAAAGGTCTGCAAGTTGTTCTTGTGTTCAATAAAAAACCCTCTAACATGAATACAATCTGATAGTATAACTCATTTGAGCAAGTTCAAGCCAAATTAATATGGTTGTGTTCCCAAAAGGGCTCCAGGATCTCAAATCCCTCTGCCTCACTGCTACATAAATTCTTCACAATGCATGTCACATGTGGATTAAAACGTTTTAGCTGGACCTATTTATCTAAAGTGTAGCTAAAAACCAGCGTGAAAATACTCTTCAAGATCAAAAAGTCAGAATTACACTGGATTTCTTTTTTTTTCTAATGAACATCTCTTTATTCAAATGCGTGACGTTCTCGAAATTTGACTCATTGATTGCAGCTACCAACTGACTGCATTTACAGACCAGTCTCAACACCAGTAACCGATCAAGGTGTATTTTAGTGGCTGCTGCTTTGAAACTCTAAATCATTGCTCATGTACCACCACATCATGTATCCACCACTATTGGGTTTTTTTAATATGTACATTTTTTTAAAAAATCTGTCTACAGTGGGTATAGCAGCATAATATGTCATGATTTCAGCAAAATCTTCAGAATAATTTTCCCTTCTATATTCTTATTTACTGACTTAATACATTATTTTGCAGGAAAGAAAAGGGTTAACTTTGGCAGATGAAAGGTCTTCTCTGTTGATAGGTAATCCCTTCCTAGCAATTTAACTTAATATTAGCTGCCGATGTGTAAATAATACTAAAAGAAAAAGATATATGGTATAGCTGAAGTCAACAGGTAAGCTATCAATCTTCTAAAAGAAAAGAATAAAGAAAAAGCCTATTTACTGGAGACTGCAAACGTTGCAGAAAAGTTACTTAACAGAAAGAGACTTCAAGGAGCAGAGGAAAAAGTCTTAAGAACATGGAAGATAACACCGCAAGTTAGCAAGTTGAGCTTGCAGAGGAAACGGGGCTTGGAGTAAACAAAAGAACAGAAAAAGAAAGATGTATTTAGGGTACCAAAGAAAAATGCTGTCCTGGAAAGGAAGAGGAGAGAAAGAGCAGAAGTAGTAATATGCCAAATTGAAGAAACTGGATTTTCACATCTTTTGCACGGGTTTAATCTTTGAAGAGCTAAGAACATAAGCTTCCCCACTCATACATCCAAATTTATGGATATACAAATATATACACAAATACAAATATATTTACAAATGCACTGTATAAAATTAAAGGTTATTTCTAATGTAATTCAGGTAGCAGCTCCTTAAAGAATATCTGGGATAGCATAAAAATGCAATAGACATGGGGCTGTTCAGACCTAATCAGTCAAGAAAATCCAGGCAGAGCAATTAAAACACATAAATGAAGAACCATAGAAAAAGGAAACTAGCAAGAGCCACAGATATGTGGTCAGAAACAACATCCTGCTGTTTGAAAGGCACCACCAGACGACCCTTGTGGAGCACTTTTTTGGAAGAGCACCCCAGTAGGAACATCTGTCTGCCAATCTAATCCAAATAGAAAATGCTAAGGCAACAGGAGTAACATGGCTGACCTCCATTTCCTGGAACAGACACAAAAGACTGAAGTGGTTTTTCAGCACCCTGTTAAAATCTTTGCTACTTATGATGAAATAGGTTATGCTGAGGAAGCCAATACATGATTAACATACATTTCAGCATGAGGAATTAAAAAGGCAAAGAGGGAATATGTGCAAGACCTAAATTACACTGATTTTGAACAAATCACCTACCATCTTTCCATCCATACCAATCGGACCCTGGGATAATCAAAAGTCAAAACAAAATGGAACAGTTAAATCACAGGAACACTGAAGATGAGGAAAAATATACAGACTTGAGGAATACTGTGAGCTTTAGAAGATTAATAACTATGTCAGCAGTTAAATTAAAGATATTTTGAGAATGAAGGCAGAGAAAAGAAGCAACAAAAGAAGCAGACCTAAGACAGAATTAATAAAAACAGCATGGTGGGAGGTAGCCAGGCAATAGCTGGTGCTTAACAAAAGACAGGTTCAACATGCAACAAAGGAATTATTAGTTTGGCAAATCACAGTGGCACAACATAACCAAACATATGAAATAATGCATCTGGCTTGTGTATTTTTCTTTAAATAACGAAGAAAACAGAATAGGCAGCCTATGTACTGAATATTCTTATCACATGGTTGCAAGACAAAAGGAACAAAGACTTAAAATTTCATTACTAATCTTTATTTATAATAATGATGGTTAGTAAGAAATTTCAGCTCAAGAAGCTGAGGTACTGAAGATTTCTGCCTATACTTTGATCAAGAAGTTCTGTGCCTTATCCTATTTTCCTTTTTTCCCTTGGGAAGCATGGAATTTAATTATCAGCAAGGATATTTGCTGATACTTTAAAAGTCACTTATTTCCTTCAGGGTCCAGAAATTGATCCCAATTACATGGATGCAAACTCTGGAAAGGATTTAACATGGATGTATGCTGCTGTTGGTTCTGTATCAACTGCACGTTTAGGTGATTGAAGGGGAGAGGACTAGAAAAAGCTGAAATAATTTTAAATTTGATGCTTAATTGTTATGTCTTCTGACAAACAGTTGCATTACATTTCACTGAGAATAGAATATGAGCAGGCAGAGAAGTTGTTTCTGCCAATAAAATTCCCCTGCTAGGCTGAAACTGTGAGCTTTCAGGTCCTGGCCGCACGCAAAAGCGACACTAGCTTACATCTGCTGGAAATGGGTTTTCTCTCAAATGCTGGAAACTCCAGCCAGATGCTCCCCCTGGGATTTCAGGGGCACTCTCCTGAGGCTGCCTTCCCATGGCATATGGCCCGTTAGGAGTGACCACTCACACTGCTTGATTTGGATCACTGTAGATGAGAAGACAGCAAATAACATATTTGCTGGGTTTATGTTGATACATTTTATCCTTCTCGCTTTCTTCCTCCTCCCTTTCTAATCTGGCTTGTGAGCAAAACTCGTGGTATAATAGTTTAGTCTAAATCAGGTCTGCAGTGGTTCTGCTGACCTTTTCACCCAGCAACGTGCATTCTACTGTCTGCACTGCTGCTAACAGATACCACAGTCATATGAATGAGTTAGCTGAACCAGCTATCAAGAAAGTAATAAACAGCATGCAAAAGTGATGCCGTATCAATCCAGTGAGTTCCCTAGCAATCTGTTCTCTCCCAGCCTAGACCATGGACCCTGCTAAAGACTCGAGACCTTCTTTGTATGAAAGAGGACATCAGTTGGATGTACATATTGTGAAACTCATGATTTTTGGGACATTATTGGCTAAGAAGCCTATGCACTAACTTACTTGTCAGATCCAATGACAAGTTACTGTGTCTGAGCAGCCCTACAGGAATAAAACCCCTTAGATCTCCTTCCCTCCAGCTCTTACTGTGGATTCCCGTCACATCATGAGTAGATGACATGCTGAGAGTGTAAAGCAGGTCAGCAGCACCTTGGTTATCTGCATAGCCACTGCCTTTTTTTATGTGCTGATGTCCTTAGAAAGTTTGTGACTGTTGGGATGGTCTACCACATCTTTCAAATGTTACGTCTGAGCCAGTTCTTCCCAGGTATCCAATAAAGCAATGCTTTCCAGTGCATTAACAGGGCAGCTTTTATGATTATGCTTCCTTAGTGCCTCTTGATCCCACACGTGCAGCGTAAGTACTTACTAATTTTCTCATAGTCATTTAGCAGATTTCTAAATATGGTACTGTACACCCCAAAAATCAGGGCAAGCCTGCAAATTATTAGCTTTCACCAGATTTTTCTAGCATTGTACTACAGGATATTTATCTAGTAATATTTACACATAGTCAGTTGCAGGTGTCAAAATGAGGTCTGAGCTGAAACCTGGCTATGAATGCTTTTAGTTCTAGAAGGCAAACTACAGTTATTACCAGTTAAAACACTCAACAGTAAGGTCATGGTTAAGTATATAAAGTTCCCCAGAGGACTGTATGGGCCAGCCACTAAATTTAACTGTTTGGTCTACTGCAAGCTTAACCCAAAAGATTTAATTATTCTTATGATGAATAAATACAGAAAAGAATTACACAAGTATTTGTAGAAGGAAAATTCATTACAGGGTCAACCTGGTGGCTTAGAGGGACCAGCCAACAGCTCGTGCAGCTGTAGCAGTGCTTGTATTTTGCATATAAGCACTAGTTCCAGGGAATATTTCTTTATCATAGAAAAAAAAATATTTGTTCTCTCTTACAATGATAGGCATTTTAACTACCGTTACGTTCTTGCCTGGTCCTTGACCATGCTATATAGTCCTTTAATTCAAGTGAAGGAGCTATGTGCAACATCTTGAAGAGTCTCAGTAAAAAAGAATCAGAAATTCCCCATAGGCTAGAGTAATATCTGCTCACAATGGAAAATAATAGGAATTTTCCCATGACTCCATTGGTATCAGGACTATTCAGTCTGAAGTCAGGGAAAATCCTCTGGGATTTACTTTAGAGAGAAGGAGAAGAAAGAGAAACTTGCTTGAGACATATTGCCCAACAGGAGAAAAAAAACCAAACCGAAACACTATCTCTGAAGATAAGACATCTTACTGTGAAAATGAATAATGTTCTTTCATTATAAAAATACTAAATATTTAACAGCAAAACAGAAGGTAATTTCCTTCTTTCCTCAATTACTTCTTTCTCGTGTTGGAAAGAGAGAAGACACTTTTCAAAAATGGAAAAAATCGGAATTCTCACACCTGATACAGGCTGGGTGAGAAAGATGAGCTGAAACAGTTCATAAGGCTAGTTTAGACTGCACTAAGAAAAATCCCATATATGACAATGTTTATTGAAATTCATTAGATGATTGCACTGAAGTCTCAAGGAGCACTCAAAGACATGTTCATTTGTTTTGAGAGAAAGACTTCGAACTATAGTCCATCTTTGAGTAACTTGATTGTCTCCATAGCTGCTCACAATTTTTAGCTTTGCTCTCCAAATAACTGCTAGTACTGATTATTTTTTTGAGTATTTTTTGATAAGCACCAAATACATCTATACATCTACCAAATGCACCGATGTCTTCTATAACACGGTCCCCATAAAACATTCTAGAAAGCAAGACAAAGCATCATGAAAGAGAAAGAACTGAGTAGATTTATACAAAACAGACTTGCACGCTATTTGTTCTCTTACTGTAGATACTACTGATGGCACTGAAAATGTTTCCTCTGGATTATGCATGTACTTTCTAGGTTTCCACTATCATTTTTAATGTATATTATTCCTGGGTATTTACTTATGGTATTACACAGACTTCTTTCCATGATTCTCAAAAGCAAAGATGTTTATTCAGTAGAGTTTTTTTCCAAATAATACCCAACTACCATTCACTACCTGTCTACTAAGCATAAAATAGAGACAATGCCTGGAAAGAATAGGAATATAAGCACCATTTCAGTCTGGCTTTGTGAGAAATAGCTTTCATTCTTCAAGAATACTGTAAATATAATGTTTTTCAAAAAAATATATCCTAAGTCAAATTTTGAATGCTACACAACTTAAGTTGTTTTCTGTTTAAGCAGTATCTTTCACATATTGATTACTCTGGAAGTAAATATTTCAAGGGTTTTCGATGGTATTGTTAGAAATTGAATATGTAAGTAAATGGATCAGAAAACTATAGTATTCCTTTTTAAAAGATAGCCAGTATTATTACTTTTGGCAGCTTTACTGGAACTTCATTTCTTCTGAAAATTCTGAGTGAAAAGTGAATATAAAAGAGATCACGCATTGAAATCTACTATGTGATAAAAGGAAAGGAAAAGAGGAAGATTTGGATTATCTTCTTACTGTTACCTCCTCCACTCATCCTTCAGCAGCCTTTTTCATTTAAGAAGACCGAGTTGTGAACTAGGAAATATGTCATGAACAGAAAATAGACATAATTTCTTCTTGATAAAATGTACACTGTCCTCTAGCTAAAGGAGGCTTTTTGTTTTGTTTTGTT
>VZTU01036483.1:0-10354 GCA_013400835.1 Zapornia atra | reverse complement strand
GCACCAAGCTGACTGCAACATATGTTATTGTTCTTGTTCAGTGATAATACCAGTTTTGCTAGATGGGTAGCCTTTTCAAAGCTTTGATCAGGTATTTCTTATTAGCTTTAGCTGATGGTTCATTGGTCTAGAAAGGATTTATTTTTCTGAGTTCTTGTGATAAAATTCTGGGATAAAAATATAAATACATCAGAAAACTGGTTCTTTGTTATGAAAACTTTTGCTAATCTTTTAAGTGCTCTATTACCACACAATGAAGAAATGTGCTTCCCTTATATTAGGTATTTCACATAGAGTGGTATTTATTTTTAGTATCATTTATCACAGAAATGCAAAATTATTTTTCATTTGAAATTTTATAGCAAAAATGTGTTCTGGCAGCAGAATTGGCACTTCTAAATATCTTGGTTTCCTCATAGCAGTTTTAAAGTTATCTCTAGGTTCAGTTCAGTTTTGTATTATTTATGTTCTTTTTGTCTATGTGTTTAAAATAGAGGAATCCTTGCTCTTCCTATTTATGGTGCTGGATCTAGCTACTTGCTACTTGCAACTTTCTAAATTGTCTAGACCATTTATTTTAAAACTGCCTTTTTTCAATGATTACTGAAACCTAGTGTCCATTTATGTACAGTATAGAAAAATTCAAACACAACTGAAAAGTACTACAGTATTTTCTAATTACGTCATGACTCGAAATGAATGGATGACTACTAACTGGAGTATTTTTCTGTATTTTCCAATAACACTGTTCTGCTTTGTCTAAGTAGTGAAAAGTTTATTGGAATAGGGAATTTATTATCTTATTCTTTTTGATTCAAAAGTAAGTCTTTCTGGCACAGAATATCAAGCTTTTCTTATTTTTCTTTTTTTTTTTTTAATTTTATTTTTTGGATTAAAATGATAAAAAGGCTATATTTACATGCAAAGATAAAATTTTTAAACCTTGATAATTCTTTTTTCTACATTTTTTTAAGACAGGAAGAGAGATGATTGTAATATTTGGAATAAATTGGGTAAAAGTTTCTTTTTTTCTCAGGGTTTCACTACAGTGACATTTGTTACTGCAGATCTTTTTAACTTTTTTCCTCTAACGTGTAAATTAATATTAGAAACTCTGGCCACCTTTGAATTTTTTCCCTTCTATTTTTTCCTTGTTATTTATGAGACACATGCTAATACCATCTGTTAATGAGTCTGGTGATAAACTGCATCTTCTGCTCTTCCTATCATGATCTCCTTTGAAGATGCTTTCAAGAACTCATTCCTTGATAAATAGTACTGGTCTCAGACCAATTTATTATGAAATTTTGATCAAGGCATATAAGAAGAAAGAAAAATGTTTTTAATAAGGTATATCCTGTTTAAAATGTGTTATTGTATACTCTGATTCTATATAAAAGTATAATTTAGAAGAATTCTTTACATCAAAATTTAACAATTTAGCTTGTATTCTAAGTGAGGTCATTTCCCCACACAGAATCAGCCTTATGAACAGAATGTGGGCATGACAATGCTTGTGTAGTCTGAGACTGCAGGACTCATATATGACTTGTTTGTCAAGTGAGTGTGGCACAAATTCATTTTCTATGTGCAGTTAGCACACTACTAGCAGAATGATTTGATCCAGAGTTTTATAAAGCTAGCCAAACTCACCGTGGTTACCACAAGCTGATTAAAATTATTTCTGTGCAGGTAAATGAATATTGCGTAAAGTGAACATGTCAAAAAAGTGCACATTGTTACTTTTTGCAGTCAAGAGTGTTCTTACTTATGCATGAGTTTCAAACCCAAAAGCTCATCCAACCAAACCCAAGCAGATGTTGGCATGTATCTTGATTTGTCATATCATGAAAACATTCCTGGCAATAAGTGCTGCTACCTCTCTCTCCACTCAGTCCTGAGATGGCTGAGGTTGGAAGGGGTGCCTGGACGTCGTCTTGGTCCAACCCTGGCTTAAGGTTCCAGAATCTGCCATGTGCATGTTAAGCTCATGTGGATTTAAAAGTTGCAACCTACTCTATGAAATCTGTATTCTTGCTGAAAACAATGCATAACAAGAAACTCGTTGTTTCTTGAAAGGTACTTGACACATTACGAGATCAACTCCTTAACTACTATGGCATTCAGCAATTTTTAAAAAAGTAGTTACTTTGAAAGAACTATTTCAGAACAAATATGTCAAGCAAATGGGGTTCGTACTGAGGCCATAGTTTGATGTTTCAGTCATTCATTGTCACCATTGAACCGTGATACAAAGGTCTTTCTTTTATTGTTCTTTATAAATAAGCTACAATAATACATTTAAGGTAGTGCAGCTATGAAGTAATTCCAGTGAATTTATATTTGATGGTCTGGGACTGTCAGAATCCTTAGGTGTAAAATATATTTCAGTTTGAGCTGTTCTTGAGTGTCTCCCCACTATTACAGAAGTTGTTTGCAAAGAGATCAGGTCCTCAGATGATCTGTTCTCATATATGACCGCTCGTCAGTAAAGATACAGTGATGTATCACTTAAGGATATGGTCCTCTATAATGGTCATTTCTATAACATGGGAACAGACTGTATTGAATTTCTGCTGCATGAGCTGATGGAAAAATAAGATGCAAATAAAAAACCTAAAATGACTACTTGAATGAATAAAAGGGCTCATTGTTGCCTGAGATTATAGTAATTGTATTGTTCTCAGTAAAATCTTCTATAATCTAGCAGCAGTACAAATGTTTCTGAAACATTGCTTCTCTTTTTTTTTTAAAAAAGAAGTTTCTTAGAGATTTCACCTCCTCTTTGGGGATGAAATTATTTCCTTGACAGTTGGCAAAGGCAGGAGATTCACAAGTCTCAGCAACTGTTTTCCTGGTGGAAAAATCTAAGTGAAATGATTAGAACATCTGGCAAAGCTCTTAAATAAAACAGTACTTTGAAACAGAACTGATTCAGTGTATCCTAGGACATTACATCAGTGACATTAGAACAATTAATATTCAAGACGTGCTTAATTATAATTATACTTCACAGATGTTCTACAGGAAAAAGTGGAACATTGTGATTTCAAGTTGAGCTCTCATGCAGGCAGTCTAATGCTGCGGCACTTTCTTCCTATAAAAAAATATTAACAACACTGCTAAAACAAAATTATTATGCATGAGAATCTTAGCAATAGTGAGCACCGAGCATTTAGGATTATGTAAACAATAAATACAGTGTTTATCAGCCTCTCTATCAACTGTATTAGGCTGGAAAATTTTGCACATGGTGGCACATTTCTGGCAATTCTTTCATGCTTTAGGCTTGTCTAATGTAAGAATGATAGCACACAAGCCAAGGATCTCTATGGCTGAGGGAGGTATTCTGCTGCTTAAGCACAGGTCTGTGCATCACTTTATGCCATCCCCTCTGCCATTCATGTGCTACCGACTAAAACCAGGGCAGTCAGATTGCAGAGTGCTGCTCCTTCAGTGAATGAGTGACTCCCCAGTAATTCAGTCAGGGAAAAAGATGGGATATTAGCATGCTATTAAAAATTAAAGTGTTTAATGGTGCCTTGGAGGTAAACCAAGGTTAAAAAGGAAACCTTGGGGATATTTCCTTGATTTCAGAACTTGAATTAGCAATTTTAGCAACACTTTTCAGCTGTGAAAAAAATTGGTATGAGCTATGTATAATCTAGCTAAGAACACAGGATATATGTAATTTAAGATACCTGAGAGAAGTCATTATAATTGACTGTTGAAAATTAACAGTTTCCAGATCAAAACATCAGCAGGTCCTTTATATTATTATAAACTAAGATAAGACTGCTGAAGGCATGAGATGTAAAGGCTCATATTTGTTCTGAATAGGACATGTCCAGAGGAGGGCCACAAAGAAGATCAGAGGGCTGAAACACCTCTCCTATGATGACAGGCTGAGAGAGTTTGGCTTTTTCATCCAGGTGTCCCTGCCCATCACAAGAGGTTGGAATTAGATGGGCTTTGAGGTCCCTTCCAATACAAACCAGTCTGGGATTCTATGATTGTGTGTGTGTTTAGAAATGAGAAGCAGAAGGCAGAGCAACAAACAAGTGTGGTCCACAACCTGAACCACCAGAGAAACAACATTAAAAAAAAGCCTAGCACAAAGGTTTTGTAAGAACCTTCTTGAACAGACTCTGTTGATCTGAGTAAAAAAAAAAAAAAATAATTGATATCTCCTGTTCTCAAGTTGTACTTTATAAAATACCAAATTCTCAATTAGCAGAATATTGAGCAATATCCAATATCAGTCCCGTCTTCTAAGAAAGAGGAAAAAGTCAGAGTCAGTATTTTTTTAGTTGCTGAGGTCAAAAGTACAGCTACCACTCTAGATGAAAAAGCAACTCCATGATTTCATGAAGTCATTTGGGAATACTGTAAGTGAGTTGAAATGTAACCTTAACTCGTCTGAAAAGAAAAAGTGCTTTTACAGGAGATCTGCATTTGAGATTTGATTAAGAAGAAAAGAAAAAAAAATCATTTACTGAGACTCCATTAAGCTAACATTTTCCAGTGATGAGCTGCAGTTAACACAATGCTAGTGCTGTTCTACTCATATTAAGTCACCTGTTAATCATGAACAAACTCTTACATTAATTCATGGTTTAAGGGAAAAATTTATGGACATAGCCGTTTAAAATCAAATAGTGAAATATATGAATTCCAAGAAAGGAAATAAATTATTGAAAACTCCTTCTTCCAGATGACTTGAAAATATGTCCAGTACTACTAATTAAAATTACTCAGCTGTGCATCTGAATTTAATTAACCGAATGAGGTTGTGATGGATGCGATGTTTATGTTATTTTGCCTGATATTTCATATCTAATGAAATTACATTTGTTTTCTCAATTTGTGTGAAAAATAAGTGTTCAATGTATTTATTTAGTTAAACATCTCTAAAAACACTTCAAATAAAGAGAGCAGTTGTTTCCTAAAACTGAAGTTTTCACTGCATACAGTATCTTAAATAAATCCTTTAGATTTAAAACCCAAAAGAATGAGGAAGATGGTGTTTCTGCAGATCCACATGTACTTTGCTTTCAATCCAAAAAGCCTCAGGGGTGTGCAGTGTAACATATCTGCTTGCAGTACTGTTTACTCTAAGTGGTAACACTTAACGTCCTCACGTTTGTCACTGCAAATCCTTTGTTGTCCCCTGTGTATTCTGAAGAACATGAAGGAGATAATCTTCTCTTATGACTACATCCTCTGGTTACAAATTTTGCATGTGAAATCCTGAGCTACCAGACTCCTCTGGTAGGTCAATTCACAGTTCACCTTTCATTCCTTGTTTTCTGGAAATTAATACTTGACATGCTGCTTGTAATTTTTAATTTGTACTTAAAAAAAAAAAAAAGACAAACAAGGAAAAGACATGATTTTAAAAAAATTATTATTTACTCCTAGGCTGTATGCATATGCCAGTGAATCTAAAGTACATATTCGTTTTACTCAGAGAGTAATGCTACTTTTAACTACTTCTAATTTTTCTACCTCAGCTTTCACCAGAGCTGAATTTTTGATTTAAAGCCCCTGTTTTAAATTTCCACATTATTTTCATATGGTTGGTGATTTGTGCTGCATTTGGCTTTGTTTTGAAGTGAAGTAAAATTTGCATCAGTACCCAAACAGTAATTTCTTACTAATTTCTTTCTTTCTCCATAATTTTTTTACCTAAGGAAGACCTAAGATTTATTGACGAGCTTAATGTAATGCATTCCTGGTTGAATAGGAGGGGGGGAAGAGAGAATGGAGAAAACTATTTATTCCTTTTAACTTTTATTTCTCTTACCTAGCAGTTATTAAGCTATTTTTACATTGGAAATGTTGTGTTATATTGTTTAGTCCTGCTGACTGTAGTTTATGGAAAGGCACTAAAAGCAGCTGGAGTTTCTACATTCACCTCGTCTTGTGCAGACAGCCTTTTGGTACTTCCCTTTGAATGAAACAGCATGAATTAGGATTTTGTGGGTTTTTATATGTTTTTCAGATGTGCCTAGCTTCTTTCTCATGAATTTTAAGGTCAGAGAACAAAAATAGTCATTTTCAAAATTGCTAGTTTTTGAGGATATGAACTGTTATTAGTATTTCAGTTTTCCATAAGCTTTTGTGTGGTTTTCAGTCGCATCAATCAGATCTCTTTAAGTTAGCACTCAGAGCATCTTGGGACTCAGTTTTATACACAAGTCCTGAAAAGGCCATTCTGAGGAGTGGGTACCTGAGGCTGTCTCAGAGCTCCTATTTCATGTGTTGCTGCCATCAGTTGTGACATGTAAGACAATACTGTCTTAGGCAGTAAGCTAAACCTAAGCCTGTGGTTGAGCACTTGGCAGGTGATTTTAGACTGAAGTATCTTAAATTTGATCCAAGAGCTTATCTGGCCTGCTCTTAAGTGATAACAGGAATCAAGGTTAGTGGGTTTTTTTCTGTGTTTCTGAACCTTTCATCTATAGGTGAAATCAGGGCAGAAACATCCAGGACTTAATGGATTTTCATATGTGCTTTTTAATACTTACTTTCAATAGTATTTCAGTAACAACTTCTTAACTTCAAAACAAGGAAACACACCCCCCACACACACACCCCGTGTGTGTCGTTCCCCGCCCCCCCTCCCTCCCCCCCCTGCTCAACACGTCAAAATTCAGCTGTGGATTCCTTGTCAGCCAAGTATGCTTGTTGATGATTTGTAAAATACAGCAGAAAAAGGATAGTGGTCATTCTGAAGTCTTCCCTGAACGTAAAAGGAGTATTGGAGTTTAAAATAAAAGGGAAAATACATTCTGTATTGTGTTCTGCTGTGTCGTATTTGCAACAAGGTGATTTAGCTCAAGGTTTCTGTTATGCTTATTGGAAGTCATTTTATTACTTTGCAAGGTTGTAGCCTGTATCTTTTAAGATTCTGTTGCATAATACTCTACACCTACTCTTATTGGGCTCTGTGACAGAGACGGTAATTAGCGCTAAACTCCAAGGCAATTTATTTTCATAAAATTAATAATAATGAAGATAATTTCATTTTTGAAAGCAGGTCTGTGAAAAGGCATCTTAGATTACTGCGTGGAGATCTTGATTATACAGTGAAAAGGAGCTATTCACAGGAGGGAGTATTAGCATAGCCACATTCCACTAAAAACACTCTTACTCTTGCCAAGTTTCTGTGCATAAAATCATACGCATGCTGTGTTGATATTATTAGCTTCCATCGTTCAAGCTGCTGCAGTCCCCTCTGTATAAATCTATACAGAAGAATCTTTATATGCCGGGGAATATGATCCCTAAACACTTTAAAGTGTGATGCATTTAAAAGAATGCAAAACAAAGTATGTCAAAATCCAGAGAAGAAGACTGGGTGAATGACTATTTGAATTATTTCTGTTTCCTATCTGTGAAAATTGAATTGACTGACAGTAGAAAGAAACACTTAACTGGTTTTATTGTATTAACTTTTATTTCAGTTGCTTGTCTTTAAATTCTGTGGTTCCATAATCAAAATCTTGAAGTGAGTTAGAGAAAGCAGCCTGAGACATTATGGAATCAATGTATAAATATAAACCCGATTTGAAAAATGCTGCTCTTGTTTTCCTCAAAGAAAAGTAGTATGTAGCACATAATGCCATTCCATTGCATGTAAGAATAAATCACTGTACTGAATTGGTGACTGATGGCCCTTTTAGTTCATGAATTTGTGGTGGCTGAACACCTTCCTGAACAGAACATATTGGTTCAGACATATTTTGTGAATCTACTTAGGAGGCTGTTTTCTGAAACAATCGTCTCATAGGGAAGTAGGGAAGAAGCTTTGGGCTTCTCCATTACTATTCCTGTACAGTTAAACTGTATCCACATTCTCACTGTTCTCATATATTAAAAGATAACTGAAAATACTGGTTTTTCTGAAGACATGCTATTTCTGTTGCATGTTCTGAAGTTTGGAGATCCATAACTGGGCCGATTGGTGGAGATGCTGTAGGTCAAAGGATAGAAAGTCAAGATCAAATCACTTGGAATTTTTTAGGCATTAGTCTTTTTAAGCATAGGGGAAGGTATTCACATGAAACACAGCCAAAGGAAACCAAGATTTCAACATCAAATCCTAAGTTTAGAGTTGTTAAAACTGAGGACTTTTTTCATTCCTTTTAAATGCATTGTGATATACTCTTCAGCCTGAGCCTTGTCTTTAACCCTTGTTAGGAAAGAACCAATGAATGTGGAAGAGGTTTTAGACATAAAAACCTTATTTTGATTGCCATAAAGGCTGCAACATTGTCAATGCATGATGCAATGAGAAACACTGAGACCGACAGGCTAGGAGGATTTCAGAGCAGTCTTCTGGTTCAAGCTGTTCAGCTTGATTTCCCCCCCCTCCCACTACTATTTGGAGGTTTGGGAATAATGTTTAAAAATACTGAAATAAATATTAATGCTGCTTTCCACTTTCTTTTTGATTTTTTAATTTTTTTTTTGCTTATAACGAGAATTTGACACCAGTTTGGTTTAAAATAAATCAATCACTATAATGTTCACTGTGCTATAAACATAAGTACTGTAAAAAATGGATCCCAGAGTATTTTAGATTGGACCTAGTTTAAAGGACCCTTTATTGTTTTTCTCTCATTTCTCAATCTAGAAAATGAAAATGCCTCTATTGCCTCATCAGGATATGGAACATCCTGTCTGACAGGGGTATGGCTGCTATAGTCAGAGGATTTAAAGAACTGATCAAGAAAGGTATTTCATATTCCAGAAATGAATTGAACAGAGTTGAATATGCCTGGATGTGAATATAATCAATGCTATTCATGTATTGATGAAAATGATAGGTCAGATTGAAAGGTAAAAATATTTTGAAGTGCTTTTTCAAAGATTGTTTCTGATGGTGAACTTTTCGTGAACAACAGTACCCATTATGATATAGAGCATTTCTAAAACTTAGAATAATTACCTTACAGCCTTTTGCATTCTTTTAATATTTTTTTAAATCCATAATCCTTATAAAGATTAATGGAAGACTGGAAAGAATGATCATTAAAAAACTTCAAGCTTTGGAAATAGTTCTGGTAAGATAAAATAAACTTGTGTGCTATTAATCATTTAAACTCAGTAATTTAATTTAGCCCTATAGAAAATGTTTATAGATGGCTTATTTTGAAAACTAAGAATTTTAAGAAATATTTTTAGTATTATCGGTTTTGTCAATAAAACATTAAATGGGGTATAGTCTTTATAAGAAAACCATGTATTTTGAAGACTAAAAGACTATAAATGGGTTCTAATTTTTTCCCCCAGATATATTTGTGGAAGGTTTTCACCCGGTTGTTTATGTTATGCTATATCCAGATGAACCCAATAATGAGAACTGAACTAGCCTTTAAGGTGTGAAACAAGTGTGAGTCAAACAGAGCAAACAGAATAAAATTTTTCAATGTACAGAAAAACTACTGAAGTAAAACCCTGCTCTAACATAGTTTCTCTCCTGTCGAATACAGCTCGGACACAAGTTCTTCCTGTTTCTTTGTTGTGGCTGCTCAGAATGATCACAGAATTACACAAGCAAAAACGTGATGGAGAATCAAGAGGCTATGCGGCATCAGCCCCCTCCAGCATTGCAGTGTCATGGAGCATTTGCTATTAGAAAAGGAAAGAAAGCATGGATGTTATTGCTCTTAACTCTTCTTTCTTCCCTCTGCAGAATTGCCAGATGTCATTGGATCATCTAGCATTTTAGGAGTGATACAAGGAAGCCTAGAGCAACTTCAGTCTATCATGGATGCAGGTGGGATATACTACCTCAATGTTGACTAAGGCAGGTTGTGGGAAGATTAAGGCTGCAGGCAAAAGAAAAAAAAAATAAAATTCACCCAGCTAAAGATTTTAGCAGAGGACTGTTTTGTTCCCATTGCTCACGTTTTATTCATGCGTCCAGAAAAGTTAATGGTCAGGACATGTAGCTGCGCATTTGACATATTTCACATGTTTATTATAAATTTAATGTGACTAAACTTTGTTATATTCTACTTGAGAATGCCTTCAGTATGTGATTCATTTTGATTACTTGTTACAAAAGTTTCCTGCAATATAACCCCCTTTCTTCGTTGTCCCAGATTCTCATTTATACAAATTTCTTGTATCATGAATTTTGTACAGATTCCTGACAAGGTCCCCTATGTCACTAAGCTTGTTAAGGTCTGTGTTGCTCTGTGTGGTACATCTAAAATCAATTTCAGTCACATTTGACCATTGTGCAGATGGAACATTATTCATACATTAGACTTTCTAAGTGGGGTAAAGCAGAACCTTACATTTATTCCTTACAATTGTATCTGCATTTTTGTATTATATA